>JARQZJ010000035.1:3550000-3717500 GCA_030704895.1 Henosepilachna vigintioctopunctata
TTTATGGAAGATTTTGCGGAAGGATCTTTGTTTGTGTGCTTACAAAATCCAACTCGTGCAAGAATTGAAGCCAAACGATCATCAGGCAAGGCGTAGATTCGTCGAATGGGCCCAAAACGTGATTGCCGTTGTTCCCGATTTCCATAAGCGAATTTTGTTTAGCGATGAAATGCACTTGAAGAGTGAAGATAATTCTCAAGTGTATGTCAAAACACCGTTACATCCAGAAAAACTGACTGTTTGGTGCGCTTTATGGGCTGGTGGAATCATTGGTCCTTACTTTCTAGAACGTTACAGTCAATGGTGATCGGTATAGATCCATGATAGTAATCATGGATCTATACCGATCACCAACTTTTTCATTCCTGAGTTCCTGACTTGAACAACCATGATGTCCAGGAGCTGTGCTTTCAACAGCGCGTCGCAACATGTCACACAGCTCGTGCCACAATCGATTTATTGAAAGACACGTTTGGTGACCGCCTAATTTCACGTTTTGGACCTGTGAATTAGCCTCCAAGATCTTGTAATTTAACACCGCTAGACTACTGTCTGTGGGGCTATGTAAATTCATTGGTCTATGCGGATAAGTCACGAACGCTTGACCATTTGGAAGACAATATTCGCCGTGTTATTGCCGATATACGGCCACAAATGTTGGGAAAGTCATCGAAAATTGGACGTCCAGATTGGATTACAGCCAAGCCCACCGGGCAGTCATATGCCAGAAATCATATTTAAAATGTAATGCCACAAGATTTTCTTTCGAAAAGAAAAATTCTTGTCAATCAAATAATCCATCGTTGTTTTATTGCAATTTAAAGTTCTATACCTCTAAAAAAACACCCTTTATATATAAGGTATAACATTATCTATTACTTGACTGTCATCCAAGCATTACTTGATAGTTATATAGTATTAAACGTTAAACTTTACTCACAAAGATGTTTTGACGTTCCTAATTCGATAATTGACGTACCAGACATTGTTACCATCAAAGAATCTACATGTGCCAAATTGGAAATATTTGCTTTGATGAACCCAGTTTCTATGGTAAAGAATTTTAGGTCTCTTTTTAATTGTAGATATCCAACATCATCATGGCCATAATATTCTCTTGAAGATCTGAAACAACCAACAAACAATCACAAATTTTTCAGTATCAGTAAAATTTTCTATATATATATATATATATATATATATATATATATATATATATATATATATATATATATATATATATTTTTATAAATATATATATATATATATATATATATATATATATATATATATATATATATATATATATATATATATATATATATATATATATATTCAAGATTCACGACCCATTCATACTAGACTGAGACTCTCAATAGAAATATCGAAATATGTCAATTGAAACTCAGGGCTGTCAACAAATGTTGTCAACGAGAACGATTCACTGACTTTCGAGAGTGAATATTAAGTGCGCTTCGAAAAATCATCGATCTTGTTGAATGATAATAGGATACAATTGTTTCATCATTATTATGAATCATCAGTCCGTATTCAATCAATCAATCAAGAATCGATGGTTCTCAAAAAGCCCATAGGTCCTAGATCCGAATGAGGAAAACAATTTGTGAAAATTCACGTGAGCTCTATCTATCGAAGAAAAGACGATTAAATTCTCCCTAGCGTTCTAGATTCCCACTCATGACAACATGTGCGAGTACGTGAGGCTCTGTGGACATTTCAATCGAACACCACAGAAATATGTCTGCAATGTGTAAGAATTTGTGTAGACAGCTCCCTGGGAGTTTTAATTGAAATATTTCGATTAAGATTCTCGAATTTTTAAAATACGATTTTCGATCTCGAGAAGTCTTTAGAGAGTATAAAAGTATCATGATCTTATAATATACATTAATTTGTGACTTATGTCAACATCCTCATTGAAACAGTCCCGGTCAAACGACCTGATTTAAAGTTTTGACAATGAATTATTGATGTTCAACACTTCCTCATACACTCTGTACATATGCATAATATTTACTTAATACTTTCGTATATGAAGCAAATATTGAATTTCAATAGGTGATGAAAAAGTTACATGTGTGACGCATTTTCCATTTCTATACATCAACAGAGAATTACCTACCTGCTCAAAAATCTACGAAAACACAGTTGGTGATATTGAAATATTTTTTTTAGTAAACTGTATTGGAAAATTGAAGAGTTGCTAATAGAAAAAAATATTTCAGAAATGAGCAAACCGTTTCCGATCATCACTTAATGTTTTTTTACCATTGAGCAAGAAATATAAATAGCAACCTTGGTACAGTGTTCACATTATCTCAATGCCATCACTGGGATTGCCCGCCAATAATCGTGAAAATGTTGAGCAAATATAACTTAAGATAAGTTGCTAGATGCGAATATCAAGTTCAGTAAGCTATCATTAACAATAGTGATAGATACCTGACTGAGGTGTACGCATCTCGTTTATATTGTTTAACATATTGGTACACGTGCTTTTACCTTTTAATATTTTGAGATCAGTGAAATAGTTTCGAAAATTATCGTATACTAGATTCTCAAAATATCGAAGAATTTACAGAAATAAATCCAGTTGGTGTATCAAGTTAGAAGTAAAGTAATGCCGGACCATCATCATCACCATTATCATGAATCCGGCTGTTGCGGATGCAACTGTTGCGGATGTTGCTGCTGTGAAATAATCAAGAAGATTTTGTGCTGCTTTTGCCTTTTTGAACTACTGCAGTGTTTGGGATGTGGAGACTGTTGTTCATGCTCTTGCAATGTGGATGTTTGATTACTTTTGGATAATGGAGAGAAAGAAAAAAAAAATCGACATCGTATTGTAAATAGTAGTTTGTATTATGTTAAATTATACATAATTTATAATGAAGAAAATTAAATTTTATATAAAAAAATTATTCTCGAATAATTTAAGTTTCCAACAAACTATTTGAACTGCTTATAACAATAGTATTTTTTTTTATGAATATTTAATAGAAAAAAATTGCGTTTATCGACTCAATGAAATTATTCCACTGAAAGCATTAATATGAGCGTTTGTGTCATAATTCGTTCATTGTAAAAAAATTTTGAATTTATGAACTGAAAATAAATATTGATGAAAATATAAAAAATATTTCTGTTTTTTTCAATTTTCTCTTGAAAATCATTGATTTCTTCACATTTTTCACAAACAGACTATCTGCTTCTGCTGAATAATTTTTCGATTTTTAATGTATGCTTACATTAATTTATGGCTGCGTGAATATTGATATTCTTGGTGGTTTTATTTTCTGATGTACCTATATCATTAGTTTTTATATTATTATGGGTAAAAACAGGCTCTTTCGATTGAAAAAGTTTTCATATTGTAACGTTTCGTTGAAAATCGCAACTTTTTAAAAAAATTAAATTTTCTCACAAAGTTGCAATTTCCAACTTATTGAAATGTTTTTGAAAATTTTTTCCGAAATTTCAATTGAAATTCATAAATTATTATTGGTATCAAACGTCAATTAAAATTTCTTTAAGAAAATTAACCTAATACAAAATACGCAAAAGAGCCAAGTTGATGATTCTCAACAAAATCTCAATATATGAAATTCAATTACTTATCAGTTTTGGCGAAGTTTCAATTTGAGAAATTCAACGAAGTTCTTTAAGAGAAATCGCATCATTGCTGAAAATATTATAAGAATTAATATATTATATATAATTATATATATATATATATATATATATATATATATATATATATATATATATATATATATATATATATATATATATATATATATATATATATATATATAAGGCTTTTTAATTTTGACGTTTACATTTATTAATAAATTTTTTCACTAATCCAGGATTAATTCTCGCTTATCTCTAGGTGAAACATGACTGTATATAAATTCAACTTAAATTGAATATTTTTTCAAGTTTTCACGAAAAGTTTCTCACTCTTCTAAAATATGTCATCAATAAGTGAAAATTATTATTATTTCAATATCACAAAACTGCTACTCAGAAACGTCATGAACATACTGAAAAATGAGAAATTTGTTAGCAAATTATCTGAACAAAATCTTCAAACGACCAGTAATGATATACAGTTGTAATCCTAGACTGAAAAATCATTTCGATTTTCATGAAAAGTCAATTTATTTTCGTAAAGTCATTTCAAAAAGGAACCAGAAAATAGTTTTCATTTTCATAATCAGAATAATAATCATACACAAATCAGTGTTTCATAATTCCGTATTCGGATTCCATATCGTAATGATGTGTTTGAAATTATCAACAAATATCAATTCCATTAATTTATATTTGATATTTTTTTAGAGAACATATGTGACGAAATGAAAAAAGGAAATTACATAAAGCGTTATCACTAAAAACTTCAATTTGATAGCTCTCAGCTCCTTTTTCATGCAATACAAAAATTTATCACCTATGTGTTACTATCTATTTGATTGATTCAATCAATCAGACTCAAGATAAGCGAATATCATTATCGATTTTATTGACATTTCGAGAAGTGTGGGAAAACCTCGAAATAGACGAATCATTGAATGAAACACTCTAAAATACCTTTCTAGTCAAGTTTAGTACATTTATAGCTTTATGAGTAACTTGTCCTCTGAGTACAATTGCTCTAAGTATTAAATATATATATATTCGAAGTGTTGCAGTCATGCCCGAACATCACGAGCATCATCACCACCATCACCATGAAGATGACGACTGTTGTTGCCAGTGTTTCAAAACACTTTTACAGTGTTTTTGTCTCTATGAACTGTTGAAATGTTTCGGTTGTGCAGACTGTTGTTCCTGCACTTGCAATGCAGATTTGTGAAAGTACTGAATATGGTTTTTAAGTTCATAAATTTAATGGAAACACAAATACTTGGCTGGAATGGGTGCTCTACCTAACAATAATTCACAGTTATGAGGCTTTAAAATTCCATGCATCAGGATCGTTATGAATCTAATTTATGTATGTTCAGATTGTATAATTTATCTTTAAATTGATTCTTTATTAATCAAAATGAAAAAATATTCATCTACTCCTTATTTGTATCACATAAACATCCACATAACCAAATTTTGTCCACTTTGTATGTTGTGTAGAATAAAAGTATAGAATATGTTGTTAGATGTCTTTTAATCGCTTTTAGTACATATAAACAAGTCCCAGTTTGTTGAGGGAGATTTCTCTCGGTACTGGGAGAAGAAATGTGGGAAAAAGGAAACAATTATTATCAATTATAAACAAATATCAATTTCATTACACTAAGTTAATCACGAATGATTCAGATGAACTGAAGGGCTATTGCTTTTACATACAGTTCATGGGGATAAAAAAGTAAAGATATCATAAAATTCTTAGAACCAATTGTAAAAAGAAATCATATAAAAATTTTGTTGGCGGATCAATATCCTTCAATAAATTCAAAAGAATTCAAAAATTTCTAAAAAATATAACATCAACATGGTATTGAACTGCTGTGGATTATCCAGCATCGAATGGGTTAAATGAACGTTTAAATCAAACTTTAGTCAATATAATATGATGTAAAATAAATGAACAGTGGAATCGTTCATGGCCAGCGATTGCTAAGGAATGTACTGATGAATATAACAATACTACTCATAGTGTAACAAAATTCTCTCCAAAATATTTACTGCATGGTGTTCAATCGCATATAATTCCGGAGAATCTGTATAATAAATCTAGCTTGGCTGGAGATAGGGAATTAGTAAATCAAAATTCAAAAAGGAACCATAATATAAACAAGTCAAGGATTGACCAGAATAAAAAGAATATAAACTTTAATATCGGTGATGAACAGGTCCACATAAAATAGTAAATGAGGTGTCTAATGTAATATATAAAGTAAATTCAGGTCATAGAAATAAGTGTGAATATGTACATATTAATAAGTTATCTCCTGACTGAGATTGAATTCTCGCTTAGCTCTTGGTGAAACATAATTGAATTTCAGTGTTGAAAATGAGCTAACGCTCGAAACATGTTGACTATTCATATTGTTAAATAAATCGTGAAACATTAAGCCAAGAGTTTAATTTATTTTCATAAGTTATCTCCTTATTTCTAGCTCTGAGGGGGAGATGTAAAATGATAACAGACTCCTCATATCATTTAGTATATAGTTATATTATAGTTGTATATAGTTACTGTGAGGAAGAATAAGAATTATATCTGTGAATGGGTATCTTTCAAGACAAAGGGAGAAACTTCATTTCAACAGACATAATTGAAGAGATTCCTTTTCAAACTAAGAGAGATATATATAAGATGTATTCGTAAAATAATATAAATATATAGTGTTAAGATTGTACAGAATATAAGGACTTTAAATTGATTTCTCTTTCAGGTAAGTTGAACTTGATAATTTTAATGAATATTGTAAATAAAAGTGATATTTTACCAGTAGGAGAAGTCTTGAAACGGAGCGGATTTAACTTATCAATATTTCAAAACACACTGTGTAAAACTACAAAAACACAACCATGGCTCATTAAGACTCCCAACATAAACCTAAATTGACTAACTACTCAAAAATAACCACCAATCATCAAGTGTTAAGGAAAATGTATCTTGACCAAATAAATAAATATCCCGACTTCGCCCACGTTTATACCGATGCATCTAAGCACACAGAAGGCTCAGCAGCAGCGGTTTACCATGACGCAGTGCAGCATATTCACTGGTGAAGTAGCCGCCTTACGTGAAGCCCTGAAGAAAAGTCATAGAATAGGCAAAAAGATCTTAATCCTAACAGACTCACTTAGCGGCCTAATAAGCCTCCTAAAACTATATCCCGAAAATACCGTAGTATAGCAATTGAGAGAAGAATTATACAAATTACAGACTCAACAGTATAGTGTGAACTTCATTTGGATTCCATCCCACATAGGAATAAGTGGAAATGAAAAGGCCGATGAACTAGCAAAATTAGGTCCAAGTTCACAAAATCAACAAAAAATTAAATACGTGCCATAGAGTGATCATAAACCCCACATTAAACAGTTTATCGACGACCTATGGCAATCTGAATGGGACAAAAATAGAGCGAACAAACTTTACCCGATCATTACCAAAATAACCATAAAACCGACAGTACCTCAGAAGAGAAGAGACTAGGTCGTAATAAATAGAGTGAGAATAGGCCATACCAGACTAACTCACAAACACATCCTGTAGAGAGAAGAACCGCCAATCTGTACAAACTGCACAACAGCAAAAACAATTCACCACATTATGATATGCCCAGTATTCAACAAACAGAGAGATGATCTAGAAAAAGCAACCAAGACCCCTTCGAAGTACTCAGGACCAACCCCCCACAAGTGATAAAATATCTTAAGGAAATTGAATTGTATAACTTTAATTGATTTAACCTATCCAAAAAAGCCGCTAATAATCCTTGGTGGTTGATGCGGTCTTCACTTCATTTATTGTTTGTGATTTGAATTTAAAAAAAAGTTATATTTCTTCACTACATAGTATAAAGCAAAGTCGCTTTTTCTGTCCCTTTGTCCCTTTGTACGCTTTAATCTTTGAAACTACGCAACGGATTTTGATGCGGTTTTTTTCAATAGATAGAGTGATTCAAGAGGAAGGTTTATATGTATAATAACATCCACTAAATAGTGGAGAAGTACTGTACTGTTATTTTTGAGATTTCTAATGTGATGTCGTAAATAATTACATTTTTTCCGCTTACATTGCAAACGCAGGCTGAACCCTACGAGTTTTATCAAAATAATGTACTAAGTATTGTACACATTGAAAAGGTCTACAGAAAAGTCCGTGATGGTATATGTCTATCTCTTATGGATAACCCACAATAACTTTTTTTTGTCATTTACTTTTTGCGACAAATAATGGCTAATTTTCGAAGCGATTTTAACCCATACAGCATTAATCCTTAACCAATTAAATACCTTGAATACATTGTTCATTTAATATAGATATATATGGCCCTTTACACCGTATGATTTAAGTGAATATTTTCGAAGATATTACAGATTTAAAAATTGCGGGGCGTAGCGTTTGCGGCGGTACCGGCCGGCCGCCCGGTGCGGCAAAAGCGTGCGTGCTTATAAATAGCGCGTCTGAGGCCGCGGTTTTCCCTATAGCACTTTGAATTTAGCAGCGAACGGACGCGTTTATTATATCGGAGCTCTCCAGCGAGGAATAGCAATACTTCACTACATAGTATAAAACAAAGTTGCTTTCTCTGTCCCTATATCCCCATGTATGCTTAAATCTTTAAAACTACGCAAAGGATTTTGATGTGGTGTTCTTTAGTAGATACAGTGATTGAAGAGGAAGGTTTATATGTATAAGAGCATCCATGAAATAGTGGACAAATAATGTTATTTTTGAGGTTTCTAATGTGATGTCGTAAATAATTACATTTTTTCGCTAACATTGCAAACGAAGGCTGAACCCTACGAGATTTATCAAAATAATGTACTAAGTATTATACACATTGAAAAGGTCTACAGAGAACTCCGCTATGGTATATGCCTATCTCTTATGGATATACCACAATAAAATTTTTTTCTCATTTACTTTTACAAATAATGGCTAATTTCGAAGCGAATTTAACATTACGAATTTAACCAATACAACATTAATCCTTATCCAATTAAATACCTTAAATACATTGTAGACTTTATATAGATTTATATGGCCCTTAACAGCATATGATTTAAATGAATATTTTCGAGATATTACAGATTTACAGAGAAAGCGACTTATATATATATATATATATATATATATATATATATATATATATATATATATATATATATATATATATAATATAAGTCTTATATAATAAGTACTTATATATATATATATATATATATATATATATATATATATATATATATATATATATATATCATTATAATAATTTATATGGCAAAACAACGTTGGCCGGGTCAGCTAGTTTAAAATAAATCAATCGTTTGAGATATACCTGTGTACAATCTTATAAATCATAAATTATGCGTAATAAAGCATTCACTGTGGTTGTTTTTCAAATATAATTTCATCTGGCATATAATTCTCTGAATTCCTTCAACTAACCAGTTCTACCAATAAGAGATTTTTCTCCAACTGATACTGTAGAAATATACTCATAATTGATGCAATTTCTACCGTCCAATTCTCAGTTATGAACCATTTTCACAATGGAATTATGAGTCCTCAAAGGAATTCTCAATAAAATCATTTTGTTAATTATATAAGTACCCAAATAATTCAAAATGTAAAATATTAATCATGCGTTGATTCACGATTTGTTTGAATAAATTTATGACTTCCCAATGAGTCAGATATTTTCAGAGAAACTGTGCGTGTATTCAATTTTTGTCCTATACAGCGATGCGTATTCCTTATCTGGAGTATTTATCAATAATGATGCCCCACTTCGAATGTTGTTTCACTCTGTTATTCGCATTGATGTCGCCTCCGTGGCTCAGTCGGAAAAACACTCGACCATGGTGCGGTAGGATTCCGGTTCGAGTCACGATGAAAGCATTGGAGTTTGTGTTGGTCTATGTCGTTTAGTAATTAGTAATTAATGGTTAGTTGTTGGGTTATATACAAAAATTGAAAGCCCATTGGCCGTTCGAAATCGGAGGTAGGTCACTGAATTGAAGAAAAATTCGTTGTCTGAGCGAAAAAAAATCTCAACAGCTACAAAAATTGCAGAATAGGCCTTAGTTAGCTTTTGAAAATAGGGTAGAACGCTGAACTATATGTTAATCAATGAATCAATAAAATTTTCGTGAAAATAAGCCAAGTGTTTGCCATTTCATATATTCAATAATGTTTTACCAAGAGATCAACGAATCTCTTGGTAAAACCTGTTATTTTTTTTTTGAAACATTTATTGAAATACAAAACAATACAAATACAAAATACAATACAAAAGTGAAACGCCACCATGCACTCACCAATAATCAGGCAACCATAACCAAAACATAATATGAACACCAATGAGCATTTTCAATCTTGTTGTTCTAAATATAATATCCACAATAACTTTATAAACTCAATAAATATCATAGCTAATTAATGTTGTATCATTTTATATACAAATATTTTTTTAAAGAAGTTTTAAATTTACTATTTTTTTTATTTCTTATATTATTTGGTAACCATTCATATGCGTGAACCGCCACATAAAGCGGATTTGACAAGCCTTCGTTCTTACATTCGCAAAATAAACATTGTTCCGTTGTCGGGCAGAATATAAATGTGAGTCTCTAGAAAATCTGAATGACTTATTTAGTTTTTGAGTTTTATTCAATATTTTATGGGCTATTTTGCATTGACTCTGCTTTAACATAATCCTCAAGTTTGGAATTTGGAGTTTACTGTACAGAGCTGTTGTGGGCATGAGCCAATCACATTTGAAGAAAATTTTAATTATTCTATTTTGCAGAATTTCAATTCAATTAAATTCATTCATTTCACATGATCCCCAGATGGGAATAAGGTAATTCAGTATTGATGGGAAATAAGCATTGTAGATATTGATTTTACTTCAATTTGAAAGATAGTCTCTTGTTCCACATAAACCTCTCAACATTGGATTTATTCTATTAATTAAATAGGTTACATGCTCGCACCAATTTAATTCGTCATCGATAACTAAACCGAGATATTTTATTGAGCTTGCTTGTTCCAAAATTGTCTTCAATAAGAATCCTCTTCAATCATCGTTATTGAAGACGAATGTTGACTTTTCAACATAAATTAATGTTGTAAAAACTTCACATTATTTGCCGCATTAACATTATTTTCATTATCATTATTTCATACAAAATCTCTTAGAATGCAGTGCACAATTTACACATGATATAAAACTACTAATACCAAAAATCAAAACACAACTTCTCAACTTCATAAATGAAATACTCAAGAGTGGAGACATACCACCACAATGCCTAATCTCGAAAGTATTTTCAAAAAAGGGACTGAAACAAATCCAGGTAATTATACACCAATAGCTCTGACTTCAACATTTTCCAAAATCATTGGAAGATTCTTAAAAGACAGAATATGCTCCAAAAAATTCTGCTGCAAAACATCGAAAGCATGGGAATTTCCGGAAAAACGCACAAATTCATTGAAATATTTCTGAAAAATAGGAAGCAATATACACAAATAGATCAGACAAAAAGTTCCGAAGAGAAGGTAAAGAAAGGAGTTCCTGGGTTCTGGGTTGGGCCCTCTACTATACCTTCTGTATGTAGAAGACCTGAAAACATCAGAAATTAGTGCCCAACACTACATGTTCGCTGATGACACATCCCTTTATTATGAAAGCCCAAACATAGAAACTCTACAAAGTGATATAAACCAAGATCTAATGCAATTTCAAAGTTGGCTAAAAAGCAATAAATTAATTGAAAATCTAGAAGAAACAGTAGCTCTACTCTTTCATCAAAAAAAATATGAAAAGAACAACACTCAACCTAAAAATAAATGGAGCAAATATCAACGAATCGAATGAATAAAACTACCTGGGTCTAACGATAGATACAAAACTAGAATGGACAAAACACATAGATAACATAACTAAAAATTATTACCACTGATAGGAGCACTCAGAAAAGTGAGCCCATATTTAAATCATAGAGCAAAAAAATCAATATACTTGTCTTATATAACTACACTCCACATTAAGTTACTTTTTAAGTATATGGTCAAATACATCAGTCTCGAATATAAAAGAGTTCAACGCATGCAGAACAGGGCCATAAAAGCTATATACAACTTGCCTTACAACAATTCTTCAAGAGAACTACATAAAATTGTCAACCTACCGAACATTAAATAGATGAAAAAATTGAAGACTCGAAAATGATTCATCAAATAGATAACAAACTACTGAAAGTAAATATTTCGCTCGAAAAAAGAGTGGAAATACATGATCATAATACGAGACACGACCTAAACTATCAGCTAAACAATATAAGAACTAACAAAGCATTACACTTCCCCATCTACTAGGCTACCAGCTACTACAATAAATTACCTACTCAAATAAAAGAGCAACAGGATATAAAAAAATTTACCAAAAAACTGAAGGAACACATTATGGATGGGTTGACCTCGCAATAGTTGCAAACAACTCACCGTTCTTAAATTTCACACAGCTAATATTATGAAATACATATGTACCTAACAAAATATATCTATGTCAACATCATACATGATGATTTGTAGATTTATGTCTAATAAATGAATAAATAAAATATTCACTTCTTCTCTTTGTGTGCCACGCGTTTAATTGTCATTCACACAGTATATTATTTCAAATCTGCAGCAACAAATCGCTAGATAGAAGAAAACATATAAAATGATGCGGCTTATATAAGATGAAATGAATATCTGATCAATTCAGTCGACATACTTTTTTTGGTTGCCCCGTTTTCTACGAAAGTGAACTATCATTGACTATTATTGCCATCAAAGATATTCTCCTCTGAAAACTCGTACTACGAAATGCCTGAACAAGATGATGGATCTGTAGTTGAGGATAATAAACGAGAGAAGAAATGTTGCTGGTGTATACCATCCGAACACGAAGAAGACGTGAAGCTAAAATAAGCAAGTGAGGCTAAAATAGTCTGTTTGTTTGTTTTGTACCGATTGTGTCGATTTGACCCGAATGTCTTTTATCAATGAATGTTTGTGTCAATGTTTTGGATAATCAATCCCATTCAATATATTTCCATGTACATTGTTTAACGAAAATTGTTGTTGCCATTCGTGATAGTTCTTAATTTTAAATTTTCAATCGGAATCGCTTCTGAGTGTGTCAATAAATTTTTGTTACGTACACTCTCAATCCATTATTTTGTTCTCTATACAACCCAAAATTTCTAATGTTGAACGTTTTGAACTTTAAATAATCCTCAGCAATAAGGGTAATAAAAATAAGACAATAAGACCACTAACTTGTTTCATCAAAAAGCTATGGAAAACGACGTAAAAGTTATACCGCGTTATGTACAGAATCGCGTCCTGAGTTGACTTGCTTTCTCTAAACCGTATTGATATTTCATAACAGCTCATTATTATCAATTAATGCGCAGAAACGTTTCAAAAACAACGTTTCAAGAATCTTTGAGAACACTGACAGCAGACTGGTCGATAGTTCGGAATGCAAGACCTATTACACTGAGCTTTTACATGCTGGTCTAACGAGGGTAGTCTTCAGCTCCGACGGAAAGCATTTGCATTCGAAGGGCCCTGAGTATTTCAGGGTAGTCAAATGAATGCAATAACATGTCAATCTGATCCAGCTTCCTCTGATTCTCCTTATATTCACGTTTAGTAGCTTACTATTCATTCTAGATGTGCTGAATGGCTTCTTTGGTGGGGTACTTTCCGTCGTTGGCTGCCAATTTCTTAGCGTTGAGTGACCTTCAGGATCTCTCAGAAATCACAAATAACGCATTGTCCACTTTCCTTGTATCTCCTTAAACGAACTAGGTAAACGGATAGTTTTTGCTCAAGGGCGGCAAAGTTTTGCTGGACGGTGATGTTTCCGTTATCCTGACGTGTATGAAATTGATTTGTCGCTATTATGGTTGCAATACTTCTCTTGAGTTTTCGTGTTCTTGTTCCTGCTCGGTATTGTGTTAGTTGACTAATGTGTTTTCTCAGTTCGTTGATCAGTACCCTGCTTGTATTTGTTTTTATTTTTGATTCGGCGTATATAAACGAGAGTAGATGATTGCAGATTTTTGCGCCCCATATGAACGTGCTGTCCTGGATCTTCTTCAATCTAGTAAATGAAGAACAAATCGTTTTTTTTTTCAAGAAGCATTGCGAGTATCAACAGTGGATTCCATCAGTTGCACTTAAGAAGACATGTCATCTCAAACATATAGAGCACAATAAAAACAAACATCGATGGCACAGTTAAGAAATTTTCGCTGAGAAACTCCAGGAAAGAAATGCGACTTGATATATCAAACATAAACCTGACAATTCTCTTCTGCGTCATAAATACAGACTCAGCGCTAGTACAACCTCCCCACACCAAGATAATGTGGGGATTACATTTACCGAATACATTTATCCCTAAGATAATGCAATAATATATAGGACATGTCATAGTACAAAATTGAAGCTAACAAGGTTAATAATGAGATAAAAATTCAACTAAACAGTAGAAAAATATTCTTTCTAATAATAAAAACAAAACGTTGACAACATTACTTCAATTTCTCTTTCAAAACTCATTGGATTCAAGTTCTTCCGGTTTGGTAGGTGATCATACAGCTTTATACCCACATATGTCGGAAACAATAATTCGAGCATAGCTGTTTTGTGTAGTGTAGAACGCATATTGTGTTCATATGTCGTGATATCTATCCATGGGAGAGTTTCAAGATCCGGCAGTTTTTGCCGAACAAATAGGGAAAATTTCAGAATATAGAGAGGTGCTAATAGAAATAGAAAAAAATTGTATTGCACAAACATCGGACCACTCGTTTGAAAAAAACATAAGTTGAAAATGAGGTTATAATCCTCTTCTGTGCTGCAAAAACTTTACTAGATCTTGATGAGCCACCAATAGAACTACATTATTGCTAATATTACTGTAAACTAACGCATAATAAATTATGAGTAGGCTCTGCAGAGGTTATCAATTAATATTGATTATTAGTAATTATTAAAAATTCATTTGAAGTTGAACCGGCTCTCATGCGATTTTGAGATGAGTTAAAACTCATCAGAATTGATGTGAATATATCAGAGAATTTTAATAATTACCAGAATCATTCGCTAAGTCATGTATCAGAATTTTTTCAGCTTCTGTCTCTTTTTGAAATTTTCTTTAATGCTCATTCACCATTCCTTTCATTCGTCATGCATATCGAAATTATATGTTTTGATATGGATGCTGTGATCCAAGAGGTAAGGTAGTCAGCTGATAAGAAGTATAAACATTTTTTCATTCGTATAGATCAGCGGTTCTCAACCGGTGATACGCGTACCACCTGTGGTACGCGGGGACATTTCGGGTGGTACGCAGTCATATATTAATAATAACAATAAAAACTGTAGAATTTAAATAACATTAATTTACAGTTACGATGCAACATTTCCGCGTTAAGAATACAATTCCTCTATATGTGTTTCACACAGAATAGTGGCAGTTTGACTCTGACCTTGACGCTACACAAACAACCCGAGTGACTCAATTCGTTCTCCCACTCCTCACCCCCCGCCATTCGTCACAACCATCGCACCCGTTAGTTTTGTTTTGATAGTGCCATGAGCTGGTATTACGTTCTCTTATGTTACTTTCTCACCCAGTAGTTTCATTCTGATGCCAATGTTAGCTGTTTTTCCATTGTGTTTCATGAAGTGAAGATAAGTTTTAGTTTGCATTAGTTTTAAGTGGAAATAATGAAGCGATATTTGACTAACCCTTCCACCTCGAAGGACAGTCAAAAGAAGATTAAACCTCCTATTCCACAATGTGTTGATGTTCAGAAACACTTTCAAATCAGAGCATGAAGCCTTCCTTACTACAGCGGCACCAGACTCCTAAGCATCCCGATTTGGTTGACAAACCAATTGAATTTTCTCAAAGGAAATCTGAATTGTTTAAGAGAGAAAATCAGTGCATGGCAAAATTTGTAAATAAAGACGAAAAACTGGTCAAAGCTTCGTACCTTGCCAGTTATAGAATAGCTGAAGAAGGCAGCAAAGGAAATCGAAAAAATTCCGACTGCGCGAATGTAATTATTTTGCACCGCAAATAGACGAGAGCACAGACATAACAAATATGGAGCAGTTTCTTGTATTCATACGTTTTGATTATCAAAGTGAAGTGTAGGAAGAATTTTTATTTTGCAAACCTCTTGAATCAAACACTAAAGCTGAGGACATATTTAATGAAATGAATGAGTACATTATAAAAGCGTGAATATCATGGTCTAAATGTGTTGGTTTGTGCACGGACGGAGCAAAAGCTATGTCTGGTCATTTCAGTGGATTAGGAGCAAGAATAAACAAAGTTGTTCCAGAATGCCAAAGTACTTATTTCGTTATTCACCGAGAAGCTTTTGCTTCCAAGGGTATGACTGCCAACCTTAAGTCTATTTTAACGGATAGCGTAAAGGTCATTAATTTTATTAAGGCCTGGGCTCTTAATTCACGGCTTTTCCCTTTGATGTGTGAAGATATGGGTGCAAAATATCAAACTCTCCTCTTACATACGAGGTTAGATGTTTGTCACGAGGCAAGATCCTAACTCGTCTATTTGAACTGAGGTCAGAAGTCTTTATGTTTTTAAGGGAACAAAATCATGACATGAAACACTTGCTCAATGATGAAGAATGGCTGTAACGATTGGCGTATTTGGCTGATATTTTTGATAGGCTTAATATCTAGAACATGGGATTCGAGGGCCGAGTACAACAGTGTTCACTACTAACGATAAATATCATCCTTCAAGATAAAGTTGGTTCTGTTTCGCTCTCAAGCACAGGACAAGGATTTCTCCTCATTCTCTACTCTTGCATCATTTTTGAACGAAAATGATATTTCCCTGAAGCCAGAAGTGACTGATCATATCACTTGTCATATGGAAGCCCTTCAAACGAGTTTTGCGAAATATTTTAATCAACATTTTTCTAAATATGAGTTGATTAGAAATCCATTATCAGGGAAATTTCCTAGTCACTCGAAACAGTGTTTCATCGACCTTATAAGCGACAGCTCAATGACAGATGCATTTAAAGAAGAATCTTTAATAGTTTTTTGGATGGGGACAAAAACTGAATATCTATCATTGTTCAAGCAAGCAATAATCTTTTTACATCCATTTGTTACCTCGTACTTATGTGAATCGAGCTTTTCAGAACCAGAAAAATCTCTGGGTTTTACCCAGAGATCAGCTCTTGGTAAAAGCTCTTGATTCAATGAACTTTATTGAGGAAATGAATCATCAAAAATCTGATATTGAACACTAATACACTATACACTTGAAGACTAGGTAATTTTCTTTTGATCTCCTAACCATGATAGGACTTTTTGGCGCTTTTAGTTAGTGCTTGAGGAATTGAATTCAAATGATTTTAAAATCATCAAATGGAAACTTGCATTATTTGTATTAGATGATTTTATTACATACAATTGCAAATGCAATGAAAAATATATGTCGACATATCTATAGGTACTACATCTGCTGTTTCTTACGAGAAAAGTGTTGTTCTTGAACAACTATTCAAGTCCCCCTAATATCTTTTAATAATGGGTGATATTTGAGACAAAACGATTGCCCCTTCCAGAATCTCGTGCATTTTTTGAGTACAAATATTACGAAAAAATCAAAATCTACATGAACCACGCGGGGTTACTCGAAAAAATTGATGTACGGAATATTATTCTCCTACACTTCTCTCCTTCGTGATGTTTCTGAATTTTCCCGAACCCCCTCCATCCCATTTCGAATCTCACGTGATCAATTGCCCTTGATACAACCAACTGTGTTTTGAAATTCTAAATTCGAAACCAGAGTTATCACGCTAAATTGTTCTTCTGGTCAGTCTCCTCAGAAACCAACGTTCACGTAGCTGCATCCGTTCGTATTGTCTTTTGATACAAAATATTTTCTGTCATTTATAATAAAGAGGCTCAAATGCCAAACGGTATAGAGAACCCATAACGCTTTCGGCTAACTGCTGCTCGTTGGTACGATTTCCACCATGTCCACAAGGTCGTTCGGAATTGACGTTAAACAAACACTAGGTACAAACTTGGGAGCTATATAGGCCTCTAGTGCCTGCTCTTTGAACAATCATAATCAGAAAATATTAATGGTGCATGCGCTTCTCGAAGCAATTTGGATTGAAATGATTGAATCAGTTCTTGAGTTATGATGATATTAACTTCAAATCTTCGAGTATAGAAAGACTTCCACTTGGAATTCATCTCAAAAGTCAACAGTGGTGACAAAAAATGGGGTTATCATTGAATTACATAAATATACCCCAGTTGGGAATATGGAACTGGAATATGAAACACTGAACGTGTTCTGCTAGGTAAATTTCAATCGGATAAAGATGAACGAATCGTATACCTATGTGAAGAGAAATACTCTCACATAGTGGCTGAATCGGTACACAATTTGTATTTCTAGTCTGATTGTTGATGAATGGCTAACTACAACATATTTTCATCTACGAAAAACCACCAGTTACGAAATAGCGGATTTTATCTTTAAACTGTTTCAGTTGGACATTTATAAGTGACAAAACACTGTTGAAATTCCTAAACTACAGGAAATTGGAAAAAATCAATATGTGTTAACTTGAAATGGGTGTATTATGCACAATATAAGAAATATATATTTCACTTGTATCACAAGAAGTTCTACAAACAATTGCTGAAATTTTATATCGAAATGACTGTTCCCACTTACTTATAATTGTAATGAAAACATAGTAGATATTTATGAATGGGTATTAGCAGATACTAGCAGCAGCAAGCAGTGAACGCATAACTATTGTTTTGTTGTAGAAGACAACTTCAGAGCAGACTTGATACAGTCCCAGTTCACAGAAGGGCTAAAAATATCAAGTTTAAGGAATTGGACAGTTTCACAGCCTAATGAGACAGACTAATGAAAAGTGTCGAGAACTCGGAATGAACTTAAAAGTGTGATGTACTCAACACATCTGGAATATCGGAACTATAATTCAACGACAAGTTGAGTTAAACTCAAATAAACAAAACAAAAGTTTAGTTAACTCGAAATACAAATATGTGTGGTTGAAGGGTAACTACTTCAGACAAGAAAATAAACTCAGTTTTTCAATGGATTTTTGCAACAATCTAATATTCTTATTGAATTATAATAGTACATGTTTCTGCCAAATGCTAATTGTTCGAAAACTGATATTCATTGGATTATCCTATTCCATTTGTGCAATAACAAACACCAAATGAATCCTGTGGAATGATCTTGTACTTGAATAATATGCCTATGTATTCTATCAAAAGGTACAACTTTTCACGCCACGGAGAAGATATATACAATTTTTTTTTCTAATGAAGAACATATTTATTTATTTTCAGAAAGATTGCATGTTTGTGAGAAATTAAGAAAAATAATATTTGTACAAATTTATATATATATATATATATATATATATATATATATATATATATATATATATATATATATATATATATATGTAACCAATATTTTAGTGGGCTAGGCAACACAAGAGTGGAACTGTTTCTGTACATAACATTTTCGATTGCTATTCAGTATATCCTGGTCAACAAAGGTATTCTGAATTTTAAATTTAAGTTTGGGATATGCGTAAGCAGATCAGATAGTTGTGCCATTTGTGACACGACAGCTATACAAATTTCAATATATCTTTAGGAAAGGGTTTGTTTGAGAATACATATAACGTTACGACTACTGTCTCTTTGTCTTTTAGCTATTGATGAAGAATGATACATTTCAGGAAGCTTTCAGTGCACGATAGAACACTACCTCAGCCTCAATCGGGCGTTGCTATCCTCTATCCTAATCTTGGTTATCTCATCTATCTTAATTATTTATACATCACTGATATTCTACATTCATATATATATATATATATATATATATATATATATATATATATATATATATATATACATATATATATATATATATATATATATATATATATATATATATATATATATATATATATATTTTTCCTTTTGAAAATAGAACTCAAGGTTGAGACTGTTGAATAAAAAACTGTATGAATTGCAAAAAAATATTGATTAATTCATATTTGAAATGAATCAAGTAATAAAGAGAAGAAATTTTATAAAAAAAACTGCACGCTTATATAATAACAAATTTTATTGTTTTTTGATATTAACAATGTCTGGAATATTTCACAGCTCAAACAAGCATCCATATTTAAAAAATATTATGAAAAAGATTCAAGAAAGTCTTCATCTATTTTTATATCCATATAGGTTTATCAAAGAACAAGATTATAATATATATTGAAGGTTGAAATTTAATGCATCGTAAGATGAATCAGGTAAAAGGCTCGACTATATGTATTATATATTTAGTAGTTGTAACAATAATTAATAGCCTACAGTCTAGACATCTACTAGAAGTATATAGCAGGTGAATAGATTTAAATATTAGAAGAATGGATTTTGAAGAGAAATTTGAATCTGAGATTATATAGAAGAATTGAAAAATGAGATATATTAACTTCATTGAGAAATTTAAATATCTATATATAACGTCTATTCATTGGTTCGACTTCTAGATTGTTATATCTTCAGAATATTATATCCATCGCAATTAAGGCATTTTTTTTCTAAGATTTAAATTATGAAGAATTCGATCTGATATGATTTTCGTCACTTTTTTGTATAATGGTCCCACATATGTATTCACACTTATAAAAAATTGTCTTGTTGAGTTTTGAAAGTATTCAATCAATTTTCGAATAAAATTTGAATTTAAAAATGCTGAAAAAGGTTAATGTCTATATTCGCATCTCAATCAATTGTGTATATTTATATTATATGGTATTACTTGTTATATCTTCGCCCCTCTAGATTTTTTTGAAATTTAATGAGAATTAATTCTATTTGAGTGAATATATAATATCATCATCTGAAATTTTCAAATGATCATTTCAGTGTATCAACTTCGAGTCAGTCTCCAATTTTGAGATTAATGGAACAACAATAAATATTTCTCCAAATAAGATCTACAACTAAAAACAGGATAAGGTAATAAAAATGTTATTACAAAAATATATTTGGTTCAATCACGACTGAGCATGGAGAATAAAATTCACTTTATCTCCATCGTGAAAACGAAACCTACAAAATGGCAAATGAAATAGAAAATATATACCTATACATATAATTTATCTAAAAAATTTGATAATCGATACTTTTCAGCCAAGAATGAATCAAATCAATATTTTCAATAAATCTCACGACACTGGCATTTATATAATATGTTATGAAATTCCTGATTGAAAAGTAATTCTGTTCGAAGTGATCCCTATCAGTAGGATATCAGTACAGCCACATATAAAATGGCAGATTTATATCTAAAAATTATTTTCATGCATAACTTAGAAATGGCATTCTTTGCGTGCATTCATGTACACTTCATCTAATATTCCATCAAAATTGCCAAACTGATAATAAGAGATTCATTCATTTTTGTTTCCACGACTACTTCCTATCATCGCTTCTTGTCATTTTCAATCTCACTGTCAGCGCTCTTTTGACTGGACTGATCCAAAGAGACTTCCTTTACCGACTCTAAAGCAGTATCCATAGAGAATTCTGGGCTAAATACGTACGAATCGGGAGCAGAATTTGATCGGCCCGATTTACTGAACATATTTCTGTTACTTCTAGAACAAATCATTCCTGGTTCACTGGAACTAGAAGATCGATGGGCGTCCCTTCTGTGCAAAAATGGGTTCTGCGAAGCAAAAAGAGAGTTTTTAGTTGCAATTCGGAAATGAACTAGATGAAAAGAACAATTTTTGACGATTTTTGTTAACATATACCTATATATTCTTATATGGCTGTATGGCTTCTATATGTATCATATATATATATATATATATATATATATATATATATATATATATATATATATATATATATATATATATATATATATATATATATATATATATATATATATATATATATATATATATAATATATATACATATCTGTATATTATATATATATATATAAACTATCTGTATATTAGAAACTACTCATACCACTTTGACATTCATACACTTTCGGTTATACCGAAGGTGAACAAGAACTTAGTTATTTAAAATGTATATCATTAATTTTTCGGATATATTTATACTAATCGACTCATCAATTTTTCAATGACAAATTGATTAGTACAAACTTTCACCTTAAACATTATATGTGAAGATCGTCATAGTCATATGGTAAATATCTCGTCGGGGTGTTCAGAAGTATGATCAAGGTAATTGGTGATATGTCAAAAACTTCTCCAATAGAGTTGGTTGAAAAAATTATGCAGAGTTCTAGTTCAAAAATGTCAAACATCTTCATTATTTTGAATGTGAGAAACATGTCGTCATTGTTTATACTAATTCAAAAACAGAAAACAGGTACAGTTCATGTAGGGCTTCCATATACCCAATCGTACTTCAGGTATCAATATGTATTCGATAATATTGATGAGTTCAGCCTATTATTAGGAATAGGCCGTATATTTCATTCTTTAAGTTTAGCAGGCTGTGTATTTAGGTGTCTCAATAAAACAGTTTCAGCTGTCAATCGCATAGTACATAGATAGGAATGGCTCGTTGGCAATTGAACAATTAAGATTAACTGAATTTGCTTTCATTACAAGGTGAGGGTGACAGAGTTTTTACCAGAACGTACCTATGCTTAATTTGCAGAACAATATCCAGATCGACCACTGCCCACTCCTAATACCGTGAAGAGGATAATGAGTAATAATTCAACACAATTTGGTTGTTTTCGAGCAGAAGAATTAAATAGTGAAACCTGTATGAATAATAATGAACACAAAATTGAAATTACATTTATATTTGCGGTTTCACATGCATCAAGTAGGTGTTCAAAACTTCGTCCTTGAACGTGTAAGCGTTCACTCTCCCTTTTTATGACAACTTAATTTCTTGCACGCTGTATCATTGCTTATAATTTCAAACGAGTCATTTGTCATTGTACTCTTCCGATTGATTTCAACTAATGCCAATGATTACTATTTTATTGAAACAGGTTGATACACAATCTGCTGGAATAGAAGAATCAAGAACACGAATTACGCCTACGATTTAATAAGGCTCAAATTTCCGATATTTTCAAATATATTCAATATCTCGAAATCGCATTACTCATACCACTTTGACATTCATACACTTTCGGTTATACCGAAGGTGAACAAGAACTTAGTTATTTAAAATGTATATCATTAATTTTTCGGATATATTTATACTAATCGACTCATCAATTTTTCAATGACAAATTGATTAGTACAAACTTTCACCTTAAACATTATATGTGAAGATCGTCATAGTCATATGGTAAATATCTCGTCGGGGTGTTCAGAAGTATGATCAAGGTAATTGGTGATATGTCAAAAACTTCTCCAATAGAGTTGGTTGAAAAAATTATGCAGAGTTCTAGTTCAAAAATGTCAAACATCTTCATTATTTTGAATGTGAGAAACATGTCGTCATTGTTTATACTAATTCAAAAGCAGAAAACAGGTACAGTTCATTTTGGCTTCCATATACCTAATCGTACTTCAGGTATCAATATGTATTCGATAATATTGATGAATTCAGCCTATTATTAGGAGTAGGCCGTATATTTCATTCTTTAATTTTAGCAGGCTGTGTATTTAGGTGTCTCAGAAAAACAGTTTCAGCTGTCAATCGCATAGTACATTGATAGGAATGGCTCGTTTGCAATTGAACAATTAAGATTAACTGAATTTGCTTTCATTACAAGGTGAGGGTGACAGAGTTTTTACCAGAACGTATGCTTAATTTGCAGAACGATATCCAGATCGACCACTGCCCACTCCTAATACCGTGAAGAGGATAATGAGTAATAATTCAACACAATTTGGTTGTTTTCAAGCAGAAGAATTAAATAGTGAAACCTGTATGAATAATAATGAACACAAAATTGAAATTACATTTATATTTGCGGTTTCACATGCATCAAGTAGGTGTTCAAAACTTCGTCCTTGAACGTGTAAGCGTTCACTCTCCCTTTTTATGACAACTTAATTTCTTGCACGCTGTATCATTGCTTATAATTTCAAACGAGTCATTTGTCATTGTACTCTTCCGATTGATTTCAACTAATGCCAATGATTACTATTTTATTGAAACAGGTTGATACACAATCTGCTGGAATAGAAGAATCAAGAACACGAATTACGCCTACGATTTAATAAGGCTCAAATTTCCGATATTTTCAAATATATTCAATATCTCGAAATCGCATGAAAAAAGGCTTTGAGAAGTCAACCAAAATTGGTCTTATTTTTCCCTTAGAATCACGTAATCAATATAATAAAAATATATCTTTTTATAAAAAAAATGTTTTTTATCAAAAATAACCTAATAGTCCTACTTATTGAATCAACACAGGATGTGTATCGAGTCTTCAAAATCTCCTTTAGTGGAGGCACATCTGTAGCCGACTGGAATTGGGTAAAAAGACTAGTTTGAATCAACACAGGATGTGTATCGAGTCTTCAAAATCTCCTTTAGTGGAGGCACATCTGTAGCCGACTGGAATTGGGTAAAAAGACTAGTAGCTAGCCCATTGGATTTCTCATGGAAATCCTCAAGTTTTCGTTGAAGAAATTAAACTGATAATGACATTAAAATTCATCATTCAATATAAATATTTCCTTAAATTCGTCATATTTTGTTTTCCATCTATGCCAATTTTTAAGTAAATCGTGTGTTTCTATTATAAAGCTCGTCGAGGAACACCTGGTATTTCAACTTCCATATGAAATATGTTCCAAAAATTTCACAGGTAGATCCAGGAATCAAGGAAATTCTTAATTTTCATTCATTTTTGAAAATTTACCTCCTTGTAGCCGTAGCAGAAAACGGGCGATTTCTAGAATACTCAAATAAAATGGATTACAACATTCAAGCAAAAAGAAATGTTTTTGAGTATACACAGTTTGTATGAGTTTACATTAGTCCATTGAAATGTTACAATTTTTAGGCCGAACCTTGCATTTATCAGAGGACGCAATTTTATTATTGGGACATGTGTGGGGGGTTGCTTGAAGCTTAACTCTGAGTTTGTGAGGTTGCAACCCTTGTCCCGCGGCCGCCATATTGGAAAAGGGGTGTAAACGCCTTTTTATCCATATCTCTTAAACTATACTTCTCACCAAAAATTTGTGAAGACATCATTTGTAGCAAATCGCTTTGTCTACAATTTTGTCTATCTAACTTTTTCCGATAAAATTGAAAATAAAAAAGTTATTAACAAAAATATGTGAAATTTTTTCCAAAAATTTCCTTTTTTGTGTTATAACTTTTTTTTTTCAATTTTATCGGAAAATTACCTCAAACCAATATTGTAGGCAATTTGATAACAAACAATTTGACCTATAATTTTTTTATTTACATGCATTTGCGAGGGTTTTGGAGCGCTCCAAAGCCGACTACTCGCAACAATCTGGTCACAATGGAACGTCAGATTTACTTATACATTATTCTTTTATTTTAGATATCGTTCTTAATATTATTTGCAACATTATTATATTATTATTTAATTCTAACTGACCTTTTTTCTTACCATAATACTTACAATATTATTCTTTTTTACAATAATTTCTAATGCGACTGTACCTTTAAAAGAACTAGAAGCAGGTAGAAAAGGTCCAAGTTACCGTTTGGGGACAAGTTAACATTTGCCTGCTATTTTTTTATTATTTGCCTTTCAAGGTTCAGCTGTTTTCTCCTCTATTTCTTTTTTCAGTTGTGCTACGTATCTCGCCACGTGTAGACGTATTAAAAATTGTGAACACTATTTTCAATTAAGTAGATATAATTCAGAGTTTTGCGTGCAGAATTTTTCATTTAGTGATAAGCTTGTGGCTTTGTTTGATAGTTCATCATGAGTGATTGTTTTATTTGTAAAAAGCGTCTCGGGGATGACAAAATAAGAACTGTGAAAGCTAGAGGAGTAAAAACGTTGCTTGATCGAGCAAAAGCCAAAAACGATGTAGAAAATGAACAATTTTTACAAACTGTTTCGGAAGTAACTGTGCATACGCCTTTGCCTCGTCGTCTAAAATTGCGTCCTCTGATAAATGCAAGGTTTAATGTAACATTTCATACAATTTCCTAAAACAGTGACTGGAATGGTGGCGGCGATTATTTGTGTGCTTGATTCCAGAAATCAAAACCTGCAGCTTGATTGATAAAGATCATATTAAAGAGAATACTCCAGCTCATAACGTGGACGACTTTCGGAATTAGATTAGAGCTCGGTATACTCAATCAGCAACTATTGTGATGTATTTTAACAAGACATTCAGAAGTGCATGATAATACGATTGAATAGTTCCATTCAAGTAGAAGTCAGCCATTTTGATAATTTATTGCTATTTACTACACTTCGCATAAACTTGTACCACAGATAAATGAAACTATTGCAGCTGCATCCCAATTCTAGGATTTAATAGTATATAATTATAGAATACGGTTGTACGATTTGACAACCCAGTTATAAGAATCATTTCGAGTTAATAAAAGGAAAATATCTTGAATATACTCGTACAATGAGAAAGCACTTATTAGGTCATTGCATGCAGCCAAATTTCTGTTTCAACTTAAAAAGTCTCAATAAAGTTGATTGAATGTTCGCTGGTGAAACACTGTTGAATAACTTTTGACAATTACTGAGATTAAATTCTCGCTTAACTCTTGGTGAAACATAATTGGATATTAAATTAAATCAAACTCTTGGCTTAATGTTTCACAATTTATTTAACAATATGAAAAGTCTAACAATATGAATAGTCAACATGTTTCGAGCGTTAGCTCATTTTCAAGACTAAAACTAGGTATAAGGAACGTACAACAAATCTATACAATGGATGTGAGTAGGGAGGATAATTGAAAATCTAATTGTTCATTTACGATTTCTTTTTTCTTGAACTATTCATATTGTTGAATAAATCGTGAAACATTAAGCCAAGAGTTTGATTCAATTTAATATTCTTGACAATTGTTTCGATTTGTTACCCCATTTTCAGATGCTAGACTGAACACTTCTCATTTCCGCTAACTTATTGATATATTTTAACATATGTAAACCTAGCATAAACACCTGGTGGGAGAGAAAGACGAAGTTAATAATGCGAAACAACTGAAGGTAAGTGGATCATTGATTATTGGCTTTGTTCTTCTATGAGAATCAGAAATTGCTAATTGTTCTAGAATATCCACTTCATAGGTTCGGACTCTGTGAAAATTGCTACACTCATAGAAGAAAGGAAAAACCCTAAATGATCTAGAACTACTATAAATTTCTGATTCGCACTGAAGAAAAAATTCAATGAAGAATGATCAACTTACGTTCAGTTTGCCGCCAATTTTTACATTCTTCCTCCTCAATTTCTTAACGTAAACTTCGCCCTCCTTTTTCCCCCACCATGTGTCTATAGTACGTATAGATGTAAAAATATAGAAATGGAAAGTTGTTACCTGTTTTGTCAAATTAATTGTTAGTTATCATTCTATTAGCATCTGAAAAAGTCGTTTATAACGACGAAACACGTCATGCTATATTTTTAGTAAAAGTGTATATCAAAAGTTCAAGTGGTTGAATTTTATCTTATATTCAATTTTAATGGATTTACATCAAGTAAACGCCAATACCATTTAAATATAAATATGTTAGTCGAAATAACGAGTGTTCAGTCAACTTTTGAAAATGGTGTAATTTGTAGGGGGCTTGTAACTTTAACTTGAAAAGTCTCATTTGTTCCGAGTCCATAAATGTTTCGCTCCGATAGAATCAACTATTTGAAGTCTTGATATTGACAATGAGGTTTGACGAAACTTTAGTAGAATAATAGTTACTTTCCCGTCCATATGATCTCCTCAATCAGTAATCAAGAATAAGTCTTTTTCAATTTCATGACTTGTGAAAAAGTCATGAATTTGAAGTTCTTCTATAGTTAGAAATCATCATCTGCCACAGTTTCAAATAACTTCTGCCGAAGGAGAGTGTAAAAGTAAAACGCACTAATTCTTTTGATGGCAATTCGTTTTCACTCGTGATTTATCAATAAGAAACCGAAATTTATTTTATCTCTAAAAATAGATTTATAAATACCACGCATAGCTAGAGGGTGAGCGCTAATTTAGTGATATAACATTTCCTAAAAAAGCACGAAAATAGAGGTTAATGGAGTCTGTTGAAATCGAATTTTGAAGAAGGTTACTGAAAAATTTTATAAATTAATGAAATACTATGTTCCGTTGGATAATGTACATTGTTTATGAGCTTATTGGCCGTTCGTAACAGGCGTTAAACTGCGGTACACTGTATGAAAAAAACAGTGATATAATGTGCTAATACAGGTTGCATACTTGTCATACAGGAATTGTATTACAATGTACACTTGGTAACTGGAATTGGTATGCACTTGCTATCACTATTTTCTTCTACACTTCCTGTGTAGCTTTCTCTGTGATGAGACGCCTTTAGAATTTTGTAACATGTTAGCTACAATAAAAACTTACTCCGGAGCTTTTTCATTCCCAAGAATTTTGTAACAACTTTCTGGAATGATTTTCATGCTTTTTTCTCATTGTGAAGTCAAAGTAAACATCAAACATCACTTTTCTCATCAGGCCTGCCATAGACGTTCAACTTTTGCCCTTTTTCAGTTCAACTTCTAAACGGCAGTTAAACTTTTGGCGGACATACTTGAAACATGGAAACAAATTATCTCTTCTCACAAATTGTTTCATGAGGACTAGCTTTATATGTAGAAGAGGTAGAAGAATATTTCTGATCAGCTAAATCGTCTTCTCGTTCAAAAAACTTGGAAAATTGCTACTCTCTCTTCCTGTAGATAGATATAAATGCTGGTTCCAACCGACAACAAGACTAGGATTTTCTACAAGCCATTCAGGTTTGTTTTCTACAAGCAATTCCGGTTTTTCTTTCTTCAAGCCAAGATCCCTAACCCAGTCGTTAAGCACGATTTGAGTGAACAATTTAGAATCTAGATTTTTTGTCAAACATTCTCCATCATCTTGTTCAACGCCGATTGTTCATTAGAAACTACCTTCGTTTCAATGAGATTTGAATCATTTGATGGTTACAGTAAATCTACACCGTGCCCTATTGGTCGAATGACAGACATAAGGTTAGGGTAGCTTATTACCATAAATAGGTATAATCAGAATGATTTCTTTACTATCTCTTTATCATATGAATACCAAATTCACGGGAATTAAGACCATTTTCTTATATATAATATACTTGACCATTATATATACAAACACCTTATGCGTGGCCCAAAATTTATGCTTATTATCAAGTTTAAGTCCAAAGTAAAATATATAACCTCTTTAACAAAGCCTTTAATAACCCACTCTTACTATAGCAACAATTCTCGACACAGTTTTTGGAACCGCAATTAGATATTGTAGGTACATGAAACGTGAGAGTGAGGTTAGGTTAGGTTACCTAGTTTCAGTTTATTGTTTTTCAAAATGGATATCCAAAACTATGATTAATTATATCAATCATAGTTTGAATAGCCATTTCAACTGTGCAAGATATGTATTATACTTGATAAATATTCAAATTGATATTTTGCAAGTTACTCAATGCGAGAGTATTGAATAATTCGTGGAATTTGGGCAAATGTCAATAACATTCAATAAAATTTCAATAAAACCAAGTAGTTTTTTGATTTTCACTATAATTTAGTTGAATAACAATATTGTTTCGCCAACACAGTGGCTTCATCAGACGTAGATAATGTAGCCACAACAGTGTAAACATGTTTAATCTTTTGATGTTTATCATCTACATCTAATGAAGCCACTGCGTTGGCGAAATAATTTTGTTATGTTTAACTAAATTATTGTGAAAATAAAAAACTACTTAGTTTCATTTAAATTATGTATTTAATCTTTCATCAAGTATCGGCCCAACCGATTAATGATTTAAATGATACATGTTTAAACTAACTAATTAGTATTAGAAATTTCAGAATATTTACTTCTTCTCACTTAGTTGAAACTTACCTGAAATGAATGTTTCTTGAGCATATGTTTTATCAAAATGAGAGTATCTAACTTTGGTATGGAAGTGACAACTTTATGGAGATCCTCATCTGTAACTTCTACAAGATGACAATTTTCCTCTTCAGATGGAAGAGGACATGCATCGTTCATGGTCACCCAAGGATGTTGCTAAGGGAAAGAAAGATTTGATTTTTATCTTGATAGCTCGTTGATTAATATATCTTATCGTATGAATGACAAGGTTACCTTAATTTCAGGAAGAGTTATTCTTTCTTTTGGATCTTTAACAAGCATTCTCTTAATCAAGTCTTTCAAATTGGCTGAAATTTTGGAAGTTTCAGGAAATTCCACTTCGTCATTTTTGATTCTTGAGTACAACTCCATGAGATTTTCCTCGTAGAAAGGAACATTGCCGAAGACGAAGGCGTATAGAGTGATTCCCAAAGCCCAAATGTCTGCAGCCTGAACATCAAGGTATTAAATGTATTTAACTGAAATTCACTGAGTCATTGAAATAAATTGATGACACTGATTATTTTGAATTAAACTCCCTTTTGTGTGTGTGTGTGTGTGTGTGTGTGTGTGTGTGTGTGTGTGTGTGTGTGTGTGTGTGAGTGTGTGTGTGTGTGTGTGTGTGTGTGTGTGTGAGTGTGAGTGGGTGTGTGAGTGGGTGTGTGTGTGTGTGTTTGTGTGTGGAATATACCAGAACATTCTTCAGGAAATAGTCGTTAAACAATATTGAAATCGATGCCAACACTAAATGAGCGCACAAAAAGACTTTCTCGCTTTACAAAGAACACATCAGCAGTGCCACGTCCATCGTTAAATGAGAGGCATCGTTTTCAATTCTCAAGGACTTCTTTATGACTCAGAACACAGAAATATATAGCAATGCTTTCATGCATACATAATTCATGAATAACATGTATTATCAATCACACAATTATTAAATATTATCATTTTTTGTCATTTATTTGCATTTCAATTGGAATGCGAATTTGAATATTACCTTTCCACTGTATTCTCTCTTTTCACCTAACGCTTCTGGAGCTGTGAAAGCTGGCGTTCCTGCTGAATTCGACAAATAAGCGTCAGTACCATCAAACTCGTTGCATACGCCCAAATCTGCTATTTGTACATGGCCAGAATTGCTCAGAAGTAAATTAGCAGGTTTAATGTCCCTATGAATAATTCTTTGGTAATGCACTGAAATGAAAGTGGAGATTAGTTTCACAGAAAATTAATGTTAATATTATTCTATATAAAATCATTTATTTCCTCTTATGATACTTCGATGCATTCTAAATGTGATATGATAGCTTAAAATCTAAATAAAGTGAAGCTGAGTTAGGTTGGATTATTAGCGGAAAAACAAATAATTTTTAAGCATTCCGACCTATTATAAAATTTGCATAAACATTTCTCAATCCACAAATATCGATTCGGTATTTTTGACCTATATTCTTGAATCCAAAATTTAATTACCGTGGTATATTTTTCAAAAAACCAATCAACTCTGATTAGTACAAACAGATCGTAGTTTCCTCTTCCTCAATTAAACTAGAAATATTTAAAAAATTAGAAAAACTCTAAAATGTGTAGGTTGAGTACCGTAAGACTGATTTGTTCATAGCGAGTCTAGTAGTATATATACAATTTTTTGGAAATTATTGACTCCAATACATGGAATATTTTTGAATTCCTCCAACCGATGGAGGAATTCAAAGGATTCACTTTCCACTTACTGCTAATATAATCCAATTAATTTGAGTCGCAAAGAAAGTTATAGTTTGTCTCGATACTTTGACAGTCAATAGTATCACCTCTAAAAGGCCCAAGTGTAAGTTACTAGAGAAAATAAAGTAGGATTTACGATCTTTTTGTTGTACTTTAAAATTATATCGTATCTATATCTACATTTTTATTAAAAGTACTAAACTTTTCGAGATGGAAAATTGAAAAAGAAAGTAGTGTTGAAAGTAATGAAAATCGAAAACTTATGAATTCAATCAAAAACAAGTCTTGTTACTTATGTGAATCGAATAACCAATTTCGATAAATCTGTCAAAGGCATATGAAACACAATAATGACACTCATCATTGAATTCAACAAAAGAAGACCCTTCACAAACCACAGAAGATACGATTGTATATTTACAAATTCTGATGCGCTTGCAGAACTGCTGAAACTTCATATAAAGAACTCAAAAGGATATAGGGTTGAGTAACAAAAAAAATCACTAGTAATGAAATATTGGTGTAAATTCAGCCCGCTTAGCGATAATCGATTAAGTCAGTGAACAGGTAGCCTTACTTGTGATCCAAATACAAATCTCCTAATTGCAAGAACTTCACTCAAGGATCTTATGATTATCACGTGTAGAGAATATTTTTCCAGCATGATGTCAACAAAATAATACAGAGCTTCAGATTATTAGAATCAAAATACGTATTCGTACTCGTTAAAATAAAATGAGAAAAACGAAATTATTGCAGTAAAACTAGAGGTTTCTTACAATATTCTAAGCCCAAGACGACATCCCTGAAGTACGCCCCGGCTCGCTCCTCGTCTAAAGGCTCGTCGGTGGGAACTTCCAGTACCTGTCCTCTTTCAACCAGCTCGAATACTAGGTAGAGGCAATCTTCAGATGGATCATCCAAGACCTCTATAAGCTTGACAACGTTCGGATGATCGAGCTTCTTCAGGATGGCGATTTCCCGGTAAACTTTGGCAAGTGGTTGATTTTTGGTGGCAACGAAACCCTTACTGTCTTTTCGAGCGGGAGGGAGGCGCCCAAATATACCTGATTTTTTGAGTAGTTTCTTCTTGGAGAGAATCTTCATGGCCTGAATGGAGAAATTGTACGAAGGTTAATTACCAAAAAATTATGGAAACTAAATTTTTGTCATTAATATAATCATGAATACAGAGTTTCAAGAACTGTTATCCAGAACCGATAATTTGATCAAGTTTTCTGATGATCGGAAACTAAATTCCAAGAGAGGTATCATAAATTTTGTACAAGTACGTCGAAAGAGCGATATGGATTTATATTTACCCGAATCCCATTTAATCAGTAGAATTTTATGGCATCCAAAAAGAAATTCGCTAATTTGAAACTCATTACGAAAGTCAAATTGAACTTTCAAATAACTTGAAATTATATGTTACTTATGCATACCGCGTGGGTAGAAGAACATTATGGTCGTAAACTCCGTAAGTTATGGTCCCTGCTGACAAGTTATGCTCAAATGAGCGAGGTGAAAATCATCTTATGTGCGCACGTATTCTGCAATATTGCACAATTAGAGGATAATTTGAATTCGTCGATATTTTAATAATTGCAGAAACTTGCAATTAATACAATATGAGGTGGATATCTTGTTGAATCAAATACATAATTTATGGTAAATTATAAACACCGTACTTTTTACGGCCTTATTGCAAGGTAGAACTGGTTAATTTATTTCAGTTCACAAAATCTCTACAAAGTGTGGTCATTAAACTCTGCTTTTTACAGGACGTTGATGAAATTCATTATATCTTCATGTCAGAATTATCCAACTGGATCAGAAGGTATTGAGATAATTAAATTCACTGTGAAGATTGTAAAGCTCCGTACATGGGGATTTTCATGACTGTAGTCTTAGTAAACTTTATTTAGCACAGCTAATACACTTTACAAAAAAGACAAGTTATATATACAACATCAAACAACATATTTCACCCCAGAATATTATTTTTTGCAAAATGATAAAATAATTTTTTAAAATCAAACAATTCTCACATAATTTTAGATTCGGATCTATAGTATTAAATAAAATCATTCCTTTTTCACATACATTATTTAGGCATTTATATGTACTGCACTTGTCAATATAGAAATCATTTTGTCCCTAGACCTTATTTGGTAACCATGTACATCCTCAACGTATTTTACACCGTCAAAGATATATCTAGGAACCTTGTCATATTTCATTTCATAAACAAAGTCTAGAGTTTTATATACTATATGCTGCCTAATATATTGAAACAACTTAGTGTTTCTAACATAAGTGATACAGGTGTGCAACTATTGCACTTCAATATAATTCTAAATGCTCTTTTTATTCTTAATGCTCCCTCTTAAAAGGGAGCTTTTGCAACTTTTGAATATCATTTTGAGGCAAGGTGTATAATACAGTTGAACAAAAGTTTATATGTGGTAATATTATCGACTAATATACCAAACACTTTCGAAGATACTAACATAATTACTTATCCTTGCTGAAAAACTTACTTTTCTTGCAATTTACTCATAAAATATCTGAAATAATTTTTAAAACTCAAATTTTCATCGATAATAACACCTAAATACTCGATTTCACTGATTGTTCCAATGGTACATTATCACCTTTGATTTGTATTTACATCATACTCTAATCTAGATAATTTTGCTTTGTTTCCGAAAATAATATATTGAGATTCATCAGTATTCAATGAAAGACTGTTATAAATATATCTATTAATTCCATTATTAATTCCATCAGCTAATTCTTGTGAATTATTGCCCGCAGTATACAACATCACGTCGTCAGCAAATATAGAAATTTCACAATTCTTTACATACTTAATTACATCGTTTATATATAAATTAAACAATAACGGCCCCAAAAATGTTCCTTGTGGAACTCCATAATCACAAATTATTGGTTTGGACACATAGTTTCCGTATTCTACATGTTACTATTATGTAAATATGAATTGAACCATTGCAACACTGTTGCAGGAAAACCAAACTTGGCAAATTTTTTAAAAAATAACAACCTATAAACAGTTTCAAAAACTCTTCGGGAATCCAAAAATAGTGCTATTACTTATTTCATTTTTATCTAACACTCTAGACCATTTATCACAGATGGATGTGATTATGGTTTCACAAGAGTGCTGCACTCGGAAACCCGATTGACACTCCACAATAACCTTGTTCCTATCACAAAACTCGCTTACTTGGTCTTTATCTACTAATTCCAAAATTTTCTCATACACAGGCACTGTATTTATAGGTCAAAATTCCTCACATTTCTTAATTTTCAGTTTTTTTGGCACTGGTATAACAGTAGTCATTTTCCATTCTTCAGGAAATTCGCCGTAACAAAAAGAGACGTTCACAATATCCAAAGTCCTATTTGCCACAACGATGACGATATCCCTGAATATATCTGTTGTAACTGCATTTGTCCCTCCACCAACATTTTTCAATTTCTCAACACTTCTTCAAGGTGGACATATCGATCTCTTTGAAATCAGACCGATCTTCATACTTGTTGATATTACTCAGCACATATTCATGACCATTCACCATACGTACACCATCTACAATATCCCTTATACTGTTTACAAAATAAATATTAAAATTTTCAGCAATGCCTTCATCTCCTTCTATCAATAGATTTGGGAAAAATATGACTTTCTGTACTTTCTGTTTTTTATTATTTTCAGGTAACAAAGTTTTTAAATTTTTCCACAGTTCTTTACCATTATATTTATTATCATCAATGATATTGTGAAAGTATCGCTCTTTTTTATTTTTATAAGCATATTTAACTAATTTCTCATATTTTTGTATACTTTCCATTGTACGCTATCCTCACCAAAGATAGCCGATTTGTATTTTAAGTCTTTATTCTTTATTTTTTATATTTCAATGTTATTGTTCACTTCATGACGAGGCACATACCATTTATAATTTCAGTTACACCATGAATCAGTTTATTTGCCATTATATTAACATTGTGAGATTGGGTTTTTGAGTGAACATATAGATAAAAATTCATTTTGAAGTTAAGAAACATGTTGACAAATGTATGTTGTTGAATATAATCGCGAAACATTGAGACAAGAGTTTAATTTGATAATATATACTGTATTGTTCAGCTACAATGTAATTATTTGAACTATGACCAATCAATTTTGGTGTTGTGTTTTTTGCATTTTTTGTTTTCTTCACTCAAATTGGAATTATAATTTTTCAACAGTTGGTTTCAACAATGATAATTGACAAATTCATTACCTAAGTGAATGGAATAACAGATTCAAGTTTGAATTACTTACTTACGTTACACTTTTTATAGTTAAATAAAAGATATTTAATAAAGGAGATGCAGAGAAACAAACAAATGAAGAGATCATAAACGGCAGGTGAAATTATAGTAGTGAACGATGGGCTTTCTTTTCTAAAAATCAATTATTTTGCAAATTTTTCACAATATTGAAAGAAAACTCATTTATATCAGGGTCTTGGTCTCTCTTTTCTGAAAATCAATTATTTTGCAAATGTTTCACAATATTGAAAGAGAACTTATTTATATCAGAATTTCTCGAAAAAATAATTTTAGCGTTTTAATTTTTTATATTTATAAGTAGAGTGTGGAAGCGACATCTCACACATACATTGAGATGTCATCTTATCATTGGAAATATTGATCTTCCTTTTTGCGCGTATAAAATAATATTCCATACAATCATGAATTCGACAGGATATTTACATCTGTTAGAAATGCTATGACATCAGGTATAGTCCCTACATTTCCCAGATTGCTCAGCAGTGATCTCCGCACATACTACCCTGAACTTTATATAGGGTATTCCAATAATAATGTCGCATAGTAAGCGAGACCCTGCGAGTACCACGTAAATGTACCGATTTACTACTCGAATATAAACTTAAATTCAAACACTTGAACTTATGATTTACACTTTAACTATTACTTGATTAACTGTAACTTTATTACTGATTTACTACTCAGTTAATGATGGCGAGTGAGATCTTTGTACCCAATGAGCTGTACTTACTCTGTAGTGTTCTCAGCCCTTGTTAATGAGAATATCAAAATACGATGATGAAACAGAAGGCTTCATTTTCTACAAATAGTTATGGAACCAAGCCTACTCTTCGTGTCATGACTTCCAAACATAACTCTTCCTAAACGCATTCCTAACAGAAAAAATTTAGACGTCACATCCAGTGGCACCTCTGATGCTTGCCTCAGTTCATTGTCTCGAATAGCAACATGGCTGAAAACCCGGAGGAAAATGATTTGGTATTGCTGTATTTTCAAGTAATTCAACTGCAGTTTTGTAGCGTTCTTGAATGGCATCACATGTTGTACTTTTGATCTCTTTAAGTAATTTTTTTGTTTGAATTTTTTTGTTATTGTGCCTATTGAACAGTTTGAAACACTTTTGTTGTTACGCCAAATATAAATATGATAGTTTTATTCTATATAATACAGTATAGCTTCCATGTTAGTGCCAGAGTTTGCAAACGATACCGAGTTAAAATTCAAAATGGCGTCAGGGGTTGGTTGACAATTTTTTTCGGGGTAGCCAGACTAATTAGTCAACTTTCTTAAAATAAGTGTAACATGTTTTACTTATTTAAATAATTATGTGGGATACTCAATTGTTTATGTGCATTATCAATGTTAAACACTGTTATGTCTTCTCTCACATACTTAATCACAGTTTCGTATTTTTACAGAAAATGAGGACGTACAAAAAAAATCTGAAAGGGGTGATGTATCAAAATATATCCTAGAAAAAGCTTGTCACGAAGTGAACTTCGATAATAATAGCATAAACACCACATCAAAAAAATACCAAATTGCCTACAAAACGTTGCATCGATATGTTAGTAAACATAAAAAAAACTAGAAAGTAATCCCAACCTCAGGAGAGCTGATTTGACTCTGGTTACGACGGTGTACATAAAAAATTGGCAGATATTTAGCGATGACGAAGAAAATAAGCTGGAAGCTTATTTGAAGACGGCTGCTGACATTTATTATAGTTTAACACCGTATCAGACACGCAAGTTTGCATTCGGATACGCAAAAAAGAATAATAAAACTGTACCGGAATCGTGAAATACAAAATTAATGGCAGGCGAAGATTGGCTTGGTAATTTTTTGAAACGTCATCCCTCGTTATCAATTAGATCATCAAGCTCAAGTCTGTCGAAAGCTACTTCGTTTAACAAAAATTGTTTCATTTTATACTTATCCTCCTTATTTACACCAATTATTGCCTAGGTCAACCTATCCCATGCTTATGGTCAACCTACCCCGGATATGGGGTAGGTTGACCAAGCATCAGGGGTTTAGAAAATCAACTAAATAAGTATAATACCCAGAAATATATAGGTTATGGAATAGTACTTTAGGTGACCTGAATGGTTCTTCTATCTGTCTCAACTCTTGTTTTTTTTAATTAAGTTAAACATCGGAAATATACAAGCACAAGTCAAAAGTTGGTCAACTATCCCCGGTCTCCCCTAGACCATGCGAAATACTGTGACAATCACAACAATAATAACATTTGAACCAACACAACACATTTAGCAGTACATCACCGAATCCCCTATTGCATACTGTTCAACAGAATATATTGATTACCCTCTATTCATCGTACAAGAATACATCTCCGGTTTAGGGATAATCATCCCACGCTGTTTTTCAGTTGAATATAAATTATCAAAAATAATCTTCAAATATAATTTTGCTGATATCTAATAACGTAGAGGTGATGAGGTGATCTCAGATTTACTTCTTCAACCCACCAAATTTCTTGGTGAATTTTTCATTATTTTGCAACTCTAAGGAGCAATGGAGGAATAATGGAGGTTCTGAAATGTAGAATGTGGAATGAAACCGGACACAGGTCTGAAGACTTCTCCGCTGCTGGACAGCTGGAAGATATCCGATTCGAAACTAAGATTCCTAATTAAAGAAAGAATTCTCCCACCTCAGGAATATTGAAAAAACTACAGACAAAGAGTGAAGTTTCAATTTCAACTGAAATAACTGAATTCTTTGAAATGATTACATGATTATAAGTTCACGTGTAGAAAATTATTGGATTACATTCTTCTGTTTTATATTATGATTATATTTCATTTTATCTTCAATTATATTGATAGGCAATAGACTAAGCAATAGAATGAAAGAAGACTTACTCTAACACAGGGATTCCCAAAGTGGGGGGCGCGCCCCTCAAGGGGAGCGTGAACTAATGTCAGGTGGGCGTGAGCACAAGACCAGTAAAAAATAAAAATTTCTGAATAAATAAAATCATAAGTGACTGGAATTCATTGTTCAAACGAACTCAATGCTGTCCTAAAACAGTGTAAACGAAAAGTCCTAAAAAGTTACAAAAAAAGTGCATAAAAAATACTCGACTGTTTAAAACGCTTAGTGAGGATTTAGGAAGTGACCACAAAACATTGCTATTTCATACAGAAGTACGTTGGCTATCCAAATGTAACAAGTTAGCTAGATTATTTCAGCTCCAAGTTGAAGTAATCACTTTCTTAGAAAATCTAAAGCAAAATGAGCTAAGCATAGAATTCAAGAAACCAAGTACACAGGTGTAGTTGGCTTATTTGTCAGATTTCTTTGACTCATTGAACAAGCTTAACTTAAACTCTCCACTGCAGGTGGAGAATCAAATATAGTGATTAATCGTGATGCCATCAAGATGTACATTGAGAAATTGCAACTTTGGAGACGAAAATTAGCAGCAAACCCCTGCAATTATTCAAATTTGACCAAAATAATGTCAATCTCAGATGAGCCACAGTTCAAGGAGGTTTTTGAACGATCCCAAATGAAAAGCCAAATTGAACCATTTGAGAACCTCACTGAAGAGTTCAGGAAATATTTCCCAGACACTTGTGACGACGGTATTTACGGACTGTCAACAGACCCATTCAATATCAATATCAACTCGCTGCCAGAAGCACTGCAAGAAGAAGGTTTGGAAATAAAACATGATTCCTCTGCCAAGTACGACTTTGACAAAATGGACAAGTCATCATTTTGGATTGAATATTTCAAAGTGTACCCTCGTGTATCACAGGCAGCTATTCGATTATATCTGCCTTTTTCGAGTACCTACTTGTGTGAAAAGGCATTTTCAACCCTCGTTGCAATCAAAACTAAGTTATATATATATATATATATATATATATATATATATATATATATATATATATATATATATATATATATATATATATATATATATATATATATATATATATATATATATATATATATATATATATATATATATATATATATATATATATATATATATATATATATATATATATATATATATATATATATATATATATATATATATATATATATATATATATATATATATATATATATATATATATATATATATATATATATATATATATATATATATATAAAGTGCGATCACCTAACTTCCACTATAAAGTCTGAAAGTGAAAAACGTTTCTTGACTCTTGTATCTCAAATAATTGATTCAGGCAAGTTGATCATTTCATCGAATCCATGTAATTCATATTGAAAAAATGTAATTATGAACTTATGAAGCAAACTTATGCACTATCTTTTCGAATATAAAGTACAACAAAAAGGCCTTTACTTCATCTCAATATTCAGTTCAAAATTGTTCGGCTATTCGGCCCGGTCCTGCTACGTCGAAATTAAGTTCCCTCCGGCCAGATGAAAATTCATGTTCAGTGAAATTAGCTCCTCAGGGATTTTCTCTCAAGTTACGACGAGTTACATTAGGTAGTCTTGTAGTGGATTACATGTACACGTTTTAATTTAAACTTTCAAGTCGAAATTCAGCATTTCAGCTTCGAGACAAGAATTTCACTGACAGGTCGTTGTCGTTCACGTTGGGGCTTTTTGATTTTTCCTAATTCCATTTCCATAGAGGAATAACGTGCATGAAATTTTATGCAGGAGCTTTACGTGGGGATGCTGCGGAGATTCAATTGACTTCCTACCAAAAGAAATTTTTCATTCGTAGGGTTGCCGTTAGATGGATATAAAATATTCATGAGTAGCATCATAATGACATCTGAGAAACGTCAACATATTCATCAAAATATAGGCTTCGCTTTGCTAGAATTTAAATGAACACGTTTGTTTTCCTACGTTTCTCATCATCTACTATTTTAAAATTTTTTGTTGTCTCTCCTATCTCATTCTCCAACCGGTGTTTGCTAATGTGTTAGAGCAGGGGTTCCCAAACTTTTTTTTACTTCGCTCTCTCCTGTTGAAATGGAAACCATACACGCCCCCTTCACAGTAAATTTTATAGGCATGTAGAAAAAAAACAAGAATTACATTGAAAACAGAACATGTATTTTCAATAACTCAAAGAATAACATCTGAAGAGTCAATTCAAAGACATACTATTAGAGAAAAACATGGACAAAAAGAACATAATAAACTAGTAAACTAGTGAGATGAGTGGGCTCGCATTTTCTTCACTAGTAAACCTATTCTTGATTGTGTTTTAGTAAGGGCACAACGTAAGTCACTGGTAACATCAAGTTTGTTTCTGAACTTAGTTTTGATTGCAACGAGGGTTGAAAATGCCTTTTCACACAAGTAGGTACTCGAAAAAGGCAGATATAATCGAATAGCTGCCTGTGATACACGAGGGTACACTTTGAAATATTTAATCCAAAATGATGACTTTTCCATTTTGTCAAAGTCGTACTTGGCATAGGAATCATGTTTTATCTCCAAACCTTCTTCTTGCAGTGCTTCTGACAGAGAGTTGATATTGATATTGAATGGGTCTGTTGACAATCTGTAAATACCGTCGTCACAAGTGTCTGGGAAATATCTCCTGAACTCTTCAGTGAGGTTCTCACATAGTTTAATTCGACTTTTCATTTGGGATCCTTCAAAAATCTCCTTGAACTGTGGCTCATCTGAGATTGACATTATTTTGGCAAAATTTGAATAATTGCAGGGGTTTGCTGCTATTTTTCGTCTCCAAAACTGCAATTTCTCAATGTACATCTTGATGGCATCACGATGAATCACTATATTTGATTCTCCACCTGCAGTTTTAAGTTAAGGTTGTTCAATGAGTCGAAGAAATCTGACAAATAAGCCAACGACACCTGTGTACTTGATTTCTTGAATTTTATGCTTAGCTCATTTTGCTTCAGATTTTCTAAGAAAGTGATTACTTCACCTCGGAGCTCAAATAATCTAGCTAACATGTTACCTTTGGATAGCCAACGTACTTCTGTATGAAATAGCAATGTTTTGTGGTCACTTCCTAAATCCTCACAAAGCGTTTTAAACAGTCGAGTATTTTTTATGTACTTTACAACTTTTATACACTGTTTTAGGACAGCATTGAGTTCGTTTAGAAGCGTTTTGGCTGCCAAAGCTTGACGATGTATAAAACGATGAATTCCAGTCACTTATGATTTTATTTATTCAGAAATTTTTATTTTTTACTGGTCTTGTGCACACGCTCCCTTCACGCTCCCCTTGGGGGGGACGTGCCCCCCACTTTGGGAATCCCTGCGTTAGAGTAAGTCTTCTTTCATTATATTGCCTATTCTATTTCCTATCAATATAATTGAAGATAAAATGAAATATAATGATAATATAAAACAGAAGTATGTAATCCAATCATTTCCTACACGTGCACTTATCATCATTGAATCATTTCAAAGAATTCAGTTATTTCATTTAAAATTGAAAATTCACTCTTAGCCTGTATTTTCTTTTATTTCTGGTGTGGGAGAATTCTTTCTTCAATTAGGAATCTTAGTTTCAAATCGGATATCTTCCAGCTGTCCAACAGCGGAGAAGTCTTCAGACCTGTGTCCGGTTTCATTCCACATTCTACATTTCAGAACCTCCATTATTTAGAGTTGCAAAATAATAAAAAAATCATCAAGAAATTTGGTGGGTTGAAGAAGTAAATCTCAGATCACCTCATCACCTCTACGTTATTAGATATCAACATAATTATATTTAAGGATTATTTTTGATAATTTATATTCAATTGAAAAACAGCGTGGGATGATTTTATCCCTAAACCGGAGATGTATTCTTGGACGATGAATAGAGGTTAATCAATATATTCTACTGAACAGTATGCAATAGGGGATTCGAAGATGTACTGCTAAATGTGTTGTATTGGTTCGAATGTTATTATTGTTGTGATTGTCACAGTATTTCGCATGGTCTAGGGGAGACCGGGGATAGTTGACCAACTTTTGACTTGTGCTTGTATATTTCCGATGTTTAACTTATATTTTTGTTATACATAAAGGAAATGAAATTTTTTGTGCTTATGGCACTGAATGAAATATTTAAGAAAATGAACACTAGAACATTCATTCGAAAAATTCGAATTAATCAAGAGAATGTTATAGTAGAGCTAGATATGTGAACGTGTACGATGTGATGTCTCCACTATCCTTCAAGGGATGAATGTTAGAGAAATATTGAAATCGATGCCACACCTGATGGCATATATCTTATATATATATTAATATGACATATATATGTCATATATATGACATATATGTCTCGCACTTCCATCAGGTGTGGCATCAATTTCAATATTTCTCTAACATTCATCCCTTGAAGGATAGTGGAGACATCACATCGTACACGTTCACATATCTAGCTCTACTATAACATTCTCTTGATTAATTTGAATTTTTCGAATGAATGTTCTAGTGTTCATGAAATTTTTAATACCTCAAAATAATTGTGAAAATGAAGAAATAGCGAACAGATCAGAAATAATCTAGGTACATGCTTATTGACTCACTTTTACATACATAATAAATACATACTTTCATTTTGTTGTCATTCATCAAAAATTCATTCAAAAATCATTCAAACCTTCTTTCTTTCGAGTAACAGTTTTTATTTGCAGTTTCCTATGAAATTCCGTTTCCGGTAACGTTTACGCAATGCGTTTTTTGTGATATTAAAATAGATGAACGTTCAAATATTGCCCTCCAATCAACGGACATCTTCACATAACGAACGTTTCAAATTCCATACAGTTTCCGTCGATGTAGAGGTTCACTCCAATCAAAATTTTTTGTTTGAAACGACAGTCAAATTAATTTTTGATTATGAGCAAAAAATAATTACCAATTATCGAGAAATCTCAAAACTGTAGCACAAGTACAGAAATGAAAATTCGAAAACCGAAAAAATGTTCTTTTTTTAACGCGGAGCTTTCAGTATTCGATTTTCTTTGAATAAGATACAAAACAGACTTTTGAAAATAGTCATTTCATCTCTAAAAAAAAATTATATTTTATATGACAGATGAAAAATGTACATTATTCTCACTACTTACTCATTCTTGCTCATTCATCAGATGCATTCTCAGAGTTTCGTAGAGAAATACAGCTGATTAATGTTAAAGAATTCTTTCTACTCTATCACTATGGCATCTAGCATTTCAATGCTCCAATATTCACGCCACCGATATATCCGTGATTTTAACATTGATAAAACAACTTGGCTATCCTGGAATTGAACGAAAAATAAAAGGTTTCCATATCTACGTGTTTTACATGTGAACGCTCCTTTGGAGAAAAATTCAAATTGTTATTGTGGAATGAATTTGATTGAATAAAAAACATAATTGCGTATACTAATCAGAAAACAAGCTACAATTTATGTCAATGCAATCATCACAAGATCATTTTCTACATTTCATCCTTGCTTTGCTGAAGATAAATGAAAATTCATCAATTGAAAATGCATGGAAAAACAGGTAGCAATTCACAATCCAATTATCATACTATAGGTATTTATCTTGTTTTATATAGAAGATTACGTGTTTCGTCGTTATAATTGATTTCTTCGGAAGCTAACAAAATGTGATTTTCAGATTCATATGTAATATAGATGTAATATATAAATAGGATTTTGGAAATCATATTCTGTCATATAAACGTCTGAAGAGGTCGGTTATACAAACGAAACGCGTCAGATTATGACAAAAGAGTTAATCTAATCGAAGTACCTACATTGTCCTATATCTTCTGATGTGAAACATTTGAATTGGTATTGTGGTGAACACATTAAAAGATTAAGATTATATGAAACTATAATACCTATACTAATCGTTATATTATTGCCTACATCCGAATCATCGAAGAGTACTTCGATGATTCGGATGTAGGTAATAATGTTTGAATCAATTTTTTGTATCATATATTTGTATAATTTTTTAACACTAATGTTCTTCACCATGTGAAATTGTCTCAAATGTTTAATATCTCTGAGGAAATTTTTATTTTCTTTTCTTTTCAATCAAAATTGTATATTACTGTAAATATGAATTTAACCAAGATTTTTGTATGAACCAATATTTTTGCTCGAGGGCTGAATGGAAGATCAGACTCCAAACTGAATTCGGTCCTTTTGAGAGCATTTCTCTTAGTTGTAACTATTTATCAATTGAAATGAATGTAATTTTACTATGTAAGGAATGTTTCTCAATAAAATTATATTAATTATACTTATAATTAGTCGTCATTGTCGTCACAAAAACTTTTTCTACCCTTCTCCGAAAATGTTTGCAAATCAGTTATTGTATGAAAAAACAGACTGAGATTCACGATAAAATTATATTACTGCCGATCTGCCTTTCAGTCAATATAAAAAATATCATTATATTAAAAGCTACAAAAAAACAGAATGTTGCAATGGAATTTGTTTTTGCTCCTCCAAGCGCGAAGATGTGGCACCTTATTTGTCTGTGGTCTCTGAGAAGAAAATTAACTTCAGAGTTGACTGCATATTTCTAATGTTCCTTCTAAAAATTTTTTGATGTAAGAGTCCTAAATATTTGTACTGTAAGCTTGTCAAGTGATGGGAAATTCAAAATGTTAATATAAGAACTTTGAAGTGTAGTTAATAAGCACGTTGTCTTGAATTCTGATTTTGTTCTTCTTTTTTTGCGTTGAACTGATTCTGATTTTATATCATGCATTCTAATTCACGGAGGTTTGAAGAACTTTTGGCGAATTCTGTTTTTTTGTGTGATTGAGTGTCCAAATTCACAAAATAATTGTTATTATTTCTAATATAATGATTTTCATTGAATGAGGTTTTATCACTTTAAAATTCGATCAACAATACTAACATAACTTTCAGATTGATTGTGATATGAATATTATTGTTAAAGTACTTAAACATTCAAGGTCTAATTGCACATGAAATTATATGTATTGGATTGCTAAGCAGTACAAACCTGTGAAAATACAGTATAGAAGATTTTACACACGTGAAAATGAGAATTGCTGGATATAAGCGGTGTATAACTGTTCCAAGAGTGCGGAAGTTCTCTCTAATTTCTGATACTTGCTTATTCACGTTCCAAACTAAACGACAATGCCAGACACCTTCTTTGTATATACGACGGGAAGTACAACTCAATTTATTTGAATAGAAAGGTTTTTCAGGTTGAATTGTGAAGAATTTCGGTTACAATTTATCGATAATTTGAAAGAAAATATGGATGACAAATATCTTTTCATAGAATGATCGATATCGAGATCCACGGTAATATTCGAATTGCAGGATATAATGCAGTGTATATCTGTTCCAAGAATGCGAATCGTACAAATGCTGCAGAATTTTCGGAAGAATTCGACGAACTTCTAGAAAGCATGCAACTTCTTCTTCTTCTCGTGCCAACGCTTATAGCGTGTAGGCGATCATCCACTCATTCTATAATCCGTAATTGCCCCTCCGTAGCTAGAGCGAATATATCACCCACGTTTTTCACTCCACACCGGTTCTTGATATCGCACAACCATGAATGCCGTTTTCGGCCTGGACCTCTTCTACCTTCTATTTTACCCATTAGTATTAGTCTTAGGATCTCATATTTATTGCCTCGGAGTATGTGGCCCGTCGTATAAGAGATCTTGCGTTGCTTTATATTTTTTAATATAAACTTAAATATATACTTTAACACTCGCTCGACGCCGGCTCTTCTAAGTACTTCCTCATTCGTTAAAGCATGCAACTAGACGTTGTATTTTTGAGGTTGGGAGATTTTAATATACTTCTCGCAAGGGATATTTTCTATAAATCAAAATGAAAAACATCGTATAAATGGCAAAAAATAGTGAAGTATGTGCAGAGAAACTCTTGATACTAATAGGGTGCTCAGTGTCTGAAATTCTTTCGACAGAGAGACAATTTTGGCATTGTTAATTGATTTGTTTGAGGTACTAACGATATTGACTTAATAGCTTAATGGTACATATCGTATTGAGAGCGAAGCTTAATAATGTGTGTGACATTGTGCGTCAGCTACGTGATATCTAGGGAGACTTTGAAAATATATTATTCACGAATTTTTACTATATTTTAGTCAGAAACGCATTATAAGATGCATTTTTGGCCTTCATCCGAGATTTTCCTGTATCCCTTATTACTTTCGTTTGAGTATACTTACAGTTCCTTTCCTTCACTCTAGAAATATCTGGTTCTATTAGTGAAAATATACCTCAATTATTTCCACAAAATCGGCTCTTTTATGCTGAAAATATGACCATGATGACAAAGGAACACGGTGACCTTTGTACACCTGTATATAACTCCATCTTTTATGAGTAGAGATCATACTCAGCAAAGCATTAGAATGCTGCCAAATGAAGTCTGGCAGATAGAAGATATGAATAGATTTGAGAAGAGCGTCAAACAGTGTATTGAACTGGTTAACTATAAAACTATAAAATCAACTATAAAATAAAATGGTTCATTCTTACGAGTTTGCTTTGTAATTTCTATTTCCATCACTTAGTTGGCAATAAAGGGTATTACTACTATATTGTTAATACTATAATATTACCAATTATATTGAAGACCTGATTTCAAAATTTTTAGCCTAGGTATACGTCAGATATGACTAGAAATGCCCGCCATTATCCTCATCGATAAATTATGAGACCAATTCGATGGAAAAAACTAATTTTATGGAGTATATTTCATCGGAATAAGTTTCATTATTACAGAGATCTCTACCCAAGAGATTTACTATTATAATCTAAGCAAAGTTTCCACAAACAATGAAAACGCGGTGATTTACCACCTCTTCATCTAACGATAGAGGGAAATTAACGGGGTTCAAGTGCTTACTTGTTTAATATTCCAGGTATTCCCGCTTTGGGTCAGCTTTATCGCGTTCATCGAGGAGCGAGTATTCGCCAGTATTCTCTGCTATGAGAATTCAATAATGCATAATTGAAATAGGTGAGAATGGATGAAAATAATACGGGCATACTCAGCCTTTACTACTGCACAAAAAGGAGTTTTCGAACAAAGAAGTTCAATCTATTTAATATCAGAAACTTTCGAGAACGTTCGAAAAAACTTTCGAGAATATCGAAAACTTTAGAAAATCATAACATTCTCTAAGTGCGAATTACGCTGCTTTCGGGTACAATTCATCTGCTTAATACAATTTTACAAGTGAAGAATTTTTCGAGTTTCTAAAGTACGTATCCGTTAATATATACAAACAGTAATAGTCCAGTCAAAATAGAATTCCAAATTGCATTAATTCCCAACAAGCTGGATTTTTGTGCAGACCTTGAATTCGTCATTAAAAATGATATGTCAAAAGTCCCCATCGATCCCGATTGTGCGTTGTTTTTTATTCGAGGTCAAAGGTCACAAATTTGCGTTTTTTGCGTATATCTGTGAAACAACTAGAGTTATCGAAAAATAGTTCGAACAAAGTTTTGAACAAAACTGTCTACAAAAAATACCTCAACACCTTTTCTTGTACGGTGTACTGTTCTCGAATTATGGCTATTTTAAACATAGAAAACACGAATATGCACTCATACGTGGCCAGTATGCATCATCGGGTGAACCATTTACACAAAAAATATTAGAACATAGTTTTATTTGCCCCATGCACACAAGTACGTGAAAAATATACAATTCTGAGCGAGTCATCGTCCGTCCCTAATTCTATTGGGCGTTATTCTTCAGTATGTTACTTAACTAAGGTAGACACTTTGGTCACAACGTTACTATAATTACTGCAGAACAACGTCATCGAGCTGAACAAACATCTTCATCGTCTGATATCGTTTTTGATCGATCAATGACTGTTGACCGACAAACCAACAGCAGTTTCTTGCTAATACTCGCAAAAAATCTCGTTTGATTTCGATGTTATGTGAAGAATTTGCAGCTACCAATATTGTTGTGAAATAAGCTCAAAATGACGCTGACGTTCTCGTTATTGAAACTGAAATTGAACAATTCAGTAGCACCATTATAACTATCGCTGTTGGAGAAGATGTAGATTTGTTAATAATATTAACTGCACGAACACCTAGTGATAAGATCATTTACTTTTTAAAACCTGGGATAGCACAAGTTCAAACGAAAATATATTCTTCACAAAGTTTAACTGCTTATCCAAAATGTCAGCCTCATATATTATTCCTTCATGCGAGAACTGGCTGCGATACGACATCAGCAATTTGCAAAAGAGGCAAAAAGACAGCATTGAAATTGTTTGAAAACTGTGAAGACTTGATTGATAACGCAAGAGTATTTACAAATATCAACTCGTCAGCAGATGTTATCCTCACCAATGGAATTTGTGTTCTCCTTGCTATGTATGGAGCTCCAAAAAAAAATGGAATCGATAGACAAGTACAGATACTGAAGTTTTGTGAAAAATATAAGAAACAATGAGAGAGTGCAGTTATCTTGTCTCCCTCCAACATCTGCTTCTGCTAATCAACACTTGTTTCGTGTGTTCGTGCAAGTGTGGCTAGGCAATGATCTAAATCCTGAAAATTGGGGTTGTAAATTGATGAATAATAGTTTGGAGCCAATCCAGACTTTACTGCCACCTGTCCCAAAAAAATTACTCAATACAATTTTTTGTAATTGCAAAAAAGGCTGCTCAAACACTTGCGGGTGCAGAAAAGTTGGATTGTATTGTTCATCGGTATGTACCAGTTGTCAAGGCCAATCTTGCACCAACATTAAATCAAATGCTACAGGTGAAGATTGTTTCGAAATTGATGAGGATATAACTGATATATCTCTCTTCTTGGAGCAGTCTACAAAAATCGAGCAAGAAGAGGAAGAATACAGTGTAGAGGAAGAAGTCACTGAAGAGAAAGAAACAAGTGACTATGAAGAATTTGATGATGAATGATGATGTAATTTTCTTGCTGTTAAAATTTTCATTAAATTCAAATAAAAAAAAATTTCATCGATAAAATAGTGTCCCATTACATTCCCTCGACCAAAATATATTGTGGAGTATTCCTACTGGGGAAACCACGTTAAAAAAAACGCCGTGTACACTACCTCAGAGGTGGTGCGGAAATGTGTGCATATAGTCGAAAATACGATTTTCCTGCGGCTTAAAGTCACAATATCTCGAAAGCAATGCTTTGTAGAATAAAATTGTTGAGATATTTTTTGTATACAATTTTACGATCTACAAACTTTGTTCGAACCATTTTTCGATAACTGTCGTTGTTTCAGAGATATACGGAAAAAACGCAAATTTGTGACTTTTGACCTCGAATAAAAAACAACGCACAATCGGAATCGATGAGGGCTTTTGACTTATCATTTATAATGACGTATTCAAGGCCTGCACAAAAATCCAGCTTGTTGGGAATTAATGCAAACTTGAATCATAATCTAGTCTATTTTGACTGTACATACAGTTTAACTTTGATTCCGAACAGCCCAGGAATACGGTGTGAATGAAAAAGACCAGCAAAAGTAAGCAGAGTACATTTGCCACTATACCCTTTGGCTACTGAGACTTTCTCTGATATTATATTATATGAAACAGATTACAGATTATTCGCTTTAAATTATGGTACATTATTCTGATTATCTGATATGGTACAGATTATGGTATTATTCGCAAAATCTAGGTATTGAATGAAATAGTGACGAATTCATCCAAATAATCGAAATTTGTCGAATATGACTGATGCTAATGGAATGTACTAGTTTCGATGAAAACGTATTTCCTATACACCCTAGAGAATGCATCCATCATGTTTCAACTAACATTCAGGTATGACACATTTTCAGATGAAAAGGTTAATTTTGACTATTCCGAGTCAAACAATTACCACCTATAACACAAGGCCTGACCACTCGAGTCAGCCCCGGCAAACAATAGCCAGTTGTAAGCGGATAGTAGTTTGGCGCTCGGAGCATTTGCTTGCGTTTTAACGTAAATCTATGCAATTGAAATGATTCAAATATAGCAAAAATATAAGTACTTAGTCAGATATTCAAGCAGATTCAAAATCAAGAAGAATATTTTCGATATATTCTTAACTATCTAATTCACAACATATTACACAACTTATTTCCCCATACTTTCGATTTGATTGCAGCTAATGGTTGGTTAGTCTTTTCAATTTTCTCTTTCAATTTTTCAATTTTTCAATGCTTTGTTATAACTTATGTGACAATAATTCTTCAAAAGATTGTTTGTCGTACTACGTATTATCGTTTTACTTATGATATACTTTGCGCAAACAAACGATCTGTTGTCAGGAGTTTTGAAACAATTCTTCTCTTTTTCGTCCTATCATTCATTGAAACACACTAAGTTACTGTGTGAATTACTATGTGTTTCTCTGTGAGTCTTACTCGGACAATATAAATATAAAGCACCACCAGCTAAACTTTGTATTGAAAAATACCAAACTAGTCTAAAACTACTGATGGATCAAGAGTAATTTTAGCAAAGATATTCAAGATATTAATACCCTTCAGTAATGAAAGATTCAATAGACTTATGATAAGGTAATGATAGATTAATAAGATATTGCCACAAAATAACAACGAAGCTATAAAAGTTCAAAATGAAAAGCAATCAATAGCATATATTTGGATAGTAGGTACTGTATAAATACGTTGAAAATATGGAATATGTGAAAGCGTTGAAAAAATGTGCAAAGTATATACATACTTCGAAAATTTCTTTCCATTAAAAAAATTTAATAGGGTGCAATTGAGGCCTCAGTTCACGTCTGGCAATCCCGTTCAAATAGACTAGATATCTCTTGCCTTGTTTTATATATCTCTATATAAGTCTTGTATTACTATATTTCAATTATTTTGATTGTATATATTGAAGTTCGAACATCAGTGAATAAACATTCTCGAGGTGAAACCTTGAGATATAAGTTCGATTAATTTCGATTATTCCAATAAATTAATGAAATAATGATAGTAATATTTTCTCAATATAACTCTAACAAATACAAACTTGAAAGTAAAATTTATGGGAGAGATCTCGGAACCCTTTGAAATTAAAAAAGGAGTAATACAAGCAGATGGGCTCTCTCCATTGCTCTTCAACTGTGTGCTGGAGAAGGTAATGAAAGAGTGGAGGAAAAGAATGGAAGAGAAAGGAATTCCCAAAATAAAAATTGGAAAAAAAAGGATAACCTTGAAATTGACTGTCTAGCTTTTGCGGACGATCTAGCAATACTGGCAGAAAACCTAGAAGATAGAAGAAGACAGATAGATATACTGAAAGTCACAGCGGAAAAGGCTCCACTGCAAATATCATATGAAGAGACATAATATATGACCAAAAAAAAACACACCAAGACATATTTCAACAAGACATGGGAAAATTAAGGAGGTTAACAAGTTCAAATACCTTGGAGAGTTAATTCAATCAAACGCCCTTGATAAAGAAGCTAGCCATACAAGAGCAAGAAAAATGGAACTAGCATTCCAGTTGACAAAAAATATATACAATAAGAAGTCCATATCTATTAATGCAAAGCTAAGACACTACAATACAGTTATTAAGCCAGAGGGTATTTATGCCTCAGAATGCCTTGCACTGAATACGGCCAGACAGAAGAGGTGGAAAAAAGAAATTATACGGAAAATCCTGGGACCAAAGTATGAAGACAAAAAATGGAAACTGAGAAGCAATCGATAAACAAAGAAGATAACTGACACAATGAGGAGAAGAGAAATGACTTTCTACGAACAAATTGAATGAATGAATGAAGGAAGACTGACCAAGAGACTGTTAAATTACTTCGACAGAAACCCCAAGACTCACATAACATGGATCAAGGAGGTCAGAAAAGACCTGGAAGAAATGGAAATCGATGGAGAGGATATGAAGAGGAGAGATTGAAGAAGATCAAGGAATTCGGGTGTTTTCAAGAAAAAGAAAAAAAAGACTGGAACGCAATGGACGGAAAAAAGGAAAAAAACGCATGGAAAACGAATGAAGGAGTATTGGAAGAAAAAAATGGAGAAAAATATTCATGAAAAGTTATTTCACGTGGTCCATAGTCGGCCAAAATCGAAGGAAGAATATTTTCCTCAATATGTTCAACAATTATATCAATTACGATTGTATAAGACTCTAATATCCTATATTTATGTTCTGATTTATTCTACCCTGGCTCTATGACTTCAACTGCGCAGGTGCACTGGCTCGAGAAAGCAAGGACTTTTACAATGTACTGTGAAGTTACTTTGTTCTTCTCTGTTTTAAACTTTCAAACTACAGTGTATTAACATTTTATTCGATCTCTAACATTTCTATTGTGTTATATTCACGTGTTCAACAGAACCATTGAAAACTAAATATTACAGCACAAGATTTATATACAAATTCTTCTTCTAACGTAAGAAATGAAAGTTCTGATAGCAGTGAATGAAAATATCTATCGAGGAAGAAAAGCATATAGTCCATTTCATCGCCAGCTGTTTAAAGGCCGTTTAAAAGTACCTTATATTTTTTCGTTTTATGCTATTTGTTAGTTCTTATAACAGGGTTTCCCATCCAGCGGGACGCGCCTCCCTTCGGGAGCGTGGATGATCCAAGAAGGGGGCGCGATGAGTAGCTCAGTAATTTTCAGCTCATAAGAGCTATTATTTCATTTAGAGATGAGATGGTTGACGAACGGAAATATGCTCGATTATTAGAGCTCAAGGATGAAGTAAAACGGTTTCTTTAACGGCAAGGTGGAACCAAATCACATAATTCTTTCTCAAATGATAGATTTCAATTGTCTCTTGCATATCTCCTGGGTATTTTGAATCTTTCGAAAGCCTGAATCTGAAGCTACAAGGAAATATGAAATCGAATTTCATATTAATTTAAATCCACATCACGATATCTACAGGGATTCAACTGGACTTGAGATAAAATATAATGTCATTAATCCTGTTGTCGGCCAGGAAGCACTGCGTATTCTTTCACCTTTCTCGACTACCTATCTTTGTGAACGGGGTTAATTGATTATATAAATACTCACTTATGATTAATGAAGTCCAAAAAGTTTTCATCATTAGTTTTGTTCTCATCGTAGTTAAGTTAGGATAAGGAGAGCGTAGTATTTTAGCGTATACTTGAGGAAATCGTAAAGGATAATAGGTTGAGATTAAGAACCCCTGTTCTTTAACTATTGATACCGACGAATAAGCAAAATACTTAGAAAGAATTTTCAACCTATTTGGCGGCTGACGAATCTGTGAGACTTTCTGAATAGTAATATTTTTCTAGAGTATATATACAGTCTAATATATGTGTATTTCTCTCGAAAGAATTCTATCATTGACTTTAGTGAAATTTCCTCTACACTTACATAATGTGTATCATCTTCTTCGTTGTAGGCCAATTTCACAACCCCAAATGATCCCTGAAAATAGAAATACTCTGTTATTCATAATAGCTTTGTTCGCCGTAAGGATTCTGAACCGATTCAGAACTAGTCGCATGCGCAGTTTGAATTTTGGCTTTCAGTTACAGTTCTTTGTTCGCGGATAAACTGGGACTGGTTCGGAATCGATTCGGAATTGGTTCTACCGGTTCAAAGGATCAATCTACAACTGTAAGATCGGGACTTGCGCATTCACGATAGTTTGGCAATTGGTATCATAGAAAATTATTTCTATGATTTGTTCATACATGCCACATGTTAACGAAACGGAAACTAACAGTTCGTTCACTTAAGTATCCTGTATTTCATTTGGCTCAAATTTCCGTGTACTACTTATTTCATATTTCAATTTATACCGTCTCTTTCAACAAGTAAGTTATATGATTGGTCTACTCCTAAGTTTATCTTCGATAAAAATATGCATATTTTTAGATGAATATTCCAGTCATTTCTGATCATTTTTCATTTTCCGATGAAGACTTGAAAGATATGTTGGATGTTGTTGAAATTCCAAAGAATGTCGATTACTTCAGGGAACTGTACCCCTGTCAGTGCAGAACAATATATGGAACATTTCAGATTGAGGCCAGAAAAGACGGAAGAGTTGGCACACCACTTTGCCACTTCCGAGTATTATAATTGGCAAGGAGATGCTCCAAAAGTTAGTGCTCTGAAATGTATAAACGTTTTTTTATGGTTTGCATCAAATGAAGCTGCCTGCTTTAGGAATGTATCAGACAGGTTCAAGATAACCAAGAGCACCTTATTCAAGACCATCAGAAGAGTAACAGTTTTTCTGAGTAATTTATCACAAGAAGTTATTACATGGTCAACTGATGCAGTCCATTTATCTTCTGGTTGTTGGGACATTTCTGAAATCTTACTTACACTGGTAAAATGGTTACTTACTTATAAGTCGACTTCCATAGAATAATGTGTTATTGTATTGTTATTTGATTAGAATGACAATTGCAAGTGGTATACGGCATATTATTCGATGAGAACAACCGTGATTTGAAAATTCTCAAAACTAGTTCTAAAACCGTTCGCGGGTCGAAATAATTCCGAACCAGTTCATAACCGAGCATGCGTGTTAAATCAATCCGGAATCAGTTATGAATTTGTTCTGAATCGGTTCAGAGTCCTTACCGCGAACAAAGCTATCATTTATTTACAATGGGATTATCTACATACCTGACCTATGGAGTCTAATAATTTGTACTGATTCAGTTGTAAGTACATTCCCGCTTTCTCAATTGACACCCTTCTCGATTCCTTCAATGGTCCCCTCTTCCTGCTACATCTCGGACTTCCATTCGGGCTACCGTAAGGGCTTAATGAGCAATTCGGGTATATATTTTTCGAATTCTCCTGATGACCGCCCTGGAAACTCTTGGATTGAAACAGAAGCCTGTTTTTCAAACATGCAGATGGTTTGTTCGCGGTAGTTTCCGTTTCCGGCAGTTCGGCGGATTGGTCTTTGGTTCCACAAGGCACATCTTCAGTTATCACAGTAGGGTTCCTATCTACGCTAGTTTCGAAGACTGGTGTTGCCTCGCAATGATTTGAGTCGGCGGTTGCAGCGATACCATTGGTGGTACGGTTGGTTGCTTGTTTGGTCGGGGGTGTTGTCAGATATATAGGAGCTGCATAGCTAAGTTTTGGTCCGAATACATCGCTCTTCAGGTCCACGTCGACAGCAGTGTGCCTGAAAACGACATAACAATGTATTCGAAACACCTTTCAGAACGTTCGAAGCTTCATTATCTATATTTTGGGTACCTTATAAAAGATATGCGTATATTTTAAACTTTATAGATTATTGAAAATTATGCATTAGAGATTTGATTTCTAATTGTACATTAGAGATTTGAATAACATATGACTTCATAGGTATTCATTTAAAGTTTGACATTCTCAATACGATATAACTCATTACAATGATGAAATACGATATAACTTAGAACAACAGTAATGAAATTATCAACTGTATGTTGATAACTGCGTTTTCAGAAATAAATGTGATAAAATAGAAATGTACAAATCAACAAACAAAAATCAAATACTTCTATAATATATAATGAAGAATTTGGGATTTGAACATTTCAAATTTAGGGAACAGAATTCTTAACAAATATCAATTCGACAATATTGACTCGAATAAAATGACGAATATATAAGAGAATTCAACAATGTTTTAGAAAACACTAATATGTAACATACTAATTCGAATATAATGAAATAAGCGTTTACAGAAATAAATGTGATAACATAGAAATGTACAAATCAACAAACATAAATTGAATACTTCCATAATATTTCAATGAAGAATTTGGGATTTGAACATCTAATATCAAAATTAGGGAACAGAATTTTTAACAAATATCAATTCGACAATATTGACTCAAAATAAATGACGAATATATAAGAGAATTCAACAATGCTTTAAAAATCACTAATATGTAACATACTAATTCGAATATAATGAAATTAGCGTTTTCAGAAATAAATGTGATATAATAGAAATGTACAAATCAACAAAACATAAATTAAATACTTTCATAATATGTTAATGAAGAATTTAGGATTTGAATATCTATTATCAAACTTAGGGAACATAATTTTTAACAAATATTAACTCGACAATATTGACTGGAAAAAAATGACGAATATATAAGAGAATTCAACAATGTTTTAAAAATCACTAATATGTAACATACTAATTCGAATATAATGAAATAAGCGTTTCCAGAAATAAATGTGATAAAATAGAAATGTACAAATCAACAAATATAAATTAAATAATTCCATAATATTTCAATGAAGAATTTGGGATTTGAACATTTAATATCAAACTTAGGGAACAGAATTTTTAACAAATATGAAGCCGACAATATTGACTCGAAACAAATGACGAATATATAAGAGAATTCAACAATGTTTTAGAAATCAATAATATGTAACATACTAATTCGAATATAATGAAATAAGCGTTTCCAGAAATAAATGTGATAAAATAGAAATGTACAAATCAACAAATATAAATTAAATACTTCCATAATATTTCAATGAAGAATTTGGGATTTGAACATCTAATACCAAACTTAGGGAACATAAATTTTAAGAAATATCAATTCGACAATATTGACTCGAAAAAAATGACGAATATATAAGAGAATTCAACAATGTTTTAGAAATCACTAATATGTAACATACTAATTCGAACATAATGAAATAAGTACGTAAAAATTCCTTTTTTGTTGCATTAAATTGTTGACAATGGTACAAACATGAGTCGAGTGTACCTATATCACGTATTGTTAATTATACAATTCTTTTTTGATAGGTTTATTCTAATTTAAGATTTTCAATTAATGATATAAATTATACATAAATCGATGGAGTACAACATAATTGTCGAATATTGGATTTCAAATGATTCAATTTCCATTTATCGTATTTACAAACCATGAATGTATCAAAAAATTTGAACGAATGAATTTTGTACACTGTAAATGATATAGTTCAGCAGTTCATATAAAAAATTGATTCAAAATTAATGAGGCATCATCAATTCAAACTTTGAGCTATTCATGTCATTCCTACAAGCGAATGAAATGAAATGCTTGCTTGTGTTCCTTTTTTTCTCATAATTTGAATCGCAGCGCTTCTAGTATCTGTTGTTAGCGTGATGAAGAAACAATATATGAAAGTAGTGATAAGGCTGTTTTATTCATGCTATCAATGGAAAAAATAGAACGCACAAAACCATGTAATTTGCATGAAATAAATTCAATACAATTCCTATTTATTTCAATTACCATTAATAAATTCAAACGCTCATTATTCATTATGATTTTGTTTATTATATATTTTTATAGCTTCTTCAATGTCGAATCAAGTGCAGATATTGTTTCGCGAATGACCATGTACTTCTACTGACTTTTAGGTGGATAATAGCTGGAATGGATTGAAGAAAATAATTCAAGATTGAAGGAAAAGATGAAAATAAGTTACTACACATTTTGACAAAACAGTATGTCTTCTTCTCACTAGCTATGAAAATCATCTTCCACATTATGAATTCGATACTATAACCAATCAGGGAAAGGCAATCAACATAAAAAAAATCTGATAAAGTTCGGATAATTATCGATAGTCATCTTCGATGGAATGACATGTGAAATACATAACGCAGAGCCTGAGATCACTTTTCGGAAAATTTAAGTTTCTGATAATAATAATAACACAAGTCTGCAAAAAAAAAATAAGTAAGAGCTGTTTTGGTTTTTATGTGGAATTCTTATGTTTTTGGGTATGCTGAATTCGAAAATAACTTTCATTTTGTCCTAGAACAACACGTTTTCTGACAATGTAGGTGTCTATGCTAAACAAGTTATTATCGTAAAATAAAACATAAAAAATTGAAAAATGAATTTATAATTTATAATTGCGTCACAAAACTATTTTTTTTATTCAAAATACATCAATTAATAAGCACTAAATACATTTCTTTTTCCCAACCAACTCGTCCTCTTGGGCAAAGTAGGAAGTAAACTGCTTCTCACGATATCTTAACCAGGAAGAAGACACTCCCGGCGAAAGTAAATTCCTGCTTTTAATCCTTGATCCAAGCAACTCAGCAGCGTTTTTAGGAAGATTCAAGTCTCTCACCAAATCAGTTTGCTCGCCCTGGGAAAACAATTTCGGACTGTTGTCATCTTCAAATTCAAAACTTGACTGGTCATCGGGCTTAGGTACAGCACCATCTTCGCCAGAACTTGGAATCTCTTCCAAGGTAGCAGGGACCTTGGGAACTGGTATTTCGGTCCCATGAGGGATGGGACGAATAGCTGATTGCAGATTGGGGTATGAAATTGACTGCTTCCATTTTGAATTATACCCTTTCACATTACACGAACAAAAGTAACAATCACCACTATGGTTCTTGTGCTCGCGTCATACCATAGGAATCGCCTATCGGAAAGCTTTTTTCTTGCCCTTAAACCAATTTCGAAGGTCTTCAACACATCGTTTGCAGACTTTATGAGGTGCCCAAGCTTTATCCTGATCTCCAAGTTTTAAGCCAAAATACGCAAAGTATACTTTTTTTACAAAGTCCGTAATATTCACTTGTTGCTTTAATATCATATATTCGCCACAAATGTAACAGAAACTATCAGACGAATTCACACACTTCCGCACAGACGACATTGCAATATATTAATCTAAGATCTATAAAACAATGGCGAGTTAACACGTAATTGTACCGCGCCATACTCTACACTGTCGGAGCGCGCACGTTCAGGTTACAACATGTTTATATTTGTTAATGTAGCTCAAACAGGTGTTCCTTATTTGGAAATTAATGATAGTTATGTCCTGTGAACATTTAAAAACAGTAATCAAAATAAAATTATACCCATAGTTTATGACTACAAGTTAGCCCAAAAAATCCCTTTTTGTGATAGAATTGTGCGTTTTGTAATAAAACCTTACGTTCTGGAATTTTTTGAGTATTTTCTTAGTTTCCAGAACACCTTAATACATAGAAATCAGTTGGAAATATCCAGACAGCATTTTTGTTGCAGACCTGTGTAATAATGTATTTATTCAGCAGAATTGCTACATCATATTACAAAATATAGTAATAACAAGTTAATTGAAAATTAAAATAATGAAAAGTAAAATACTGTGAATTAAGTCCCAATATATGTAAATAACATAATATAGTAGAAAACCAAAAACGTAATACTACGCACCTAACTAATAATACATGATAAACATCAATCGGAGTACTAGCAGAAACAAAACCCAATTGAATTAGAGTGACTTTGAAATGTATTGCATTTAGTTGAGATGAACGTTCTCAAAAGTCTTTTAAATACTTTTAAACTTTCACAGTTTTTTATATGTGCAGGAAGTCCATTAAATTCAATTAAACCTTTATACAAAATAGATTTTAGCTTTTGTGTGGTGTTACATTTTCCAAGGAGAAAGTCTGTTTTGAATCTCGTATTATAATTATGTACATCTTCAAATAATCGAACTCTATCACTAATGTAGGTCAACATGTTTCTTTTCAGTTTAAAAATGAACAATTGTACATTAAACACTCTGCTCTTTGGCTAACAGATAACATATTTAACACATTAAGCATGGATTTGACAGGTGTATACCTATAACATTTTAATATAAATATCTCATAGCCCTATTTTGTATTTTTTCTAATCGACTTATTTGATATTGAGGACAATTAAACAATAAGGAACAGCTGAATTGTAAATGAGGAAGAGCAATGGCTTTATAGAGTGACAACTTTGTACTCATAGACAAAGTTTTGCCGATTCGTGATTAGAATCCTACTTTTTTCAAAAATTTTCTATTTATATAATCTGCGTGAAAGTTTAAATTCGAATGCAAAATTGTACCCAATGGTACAGATTTTGGAATTGGCACAATTGAAAACAGTTCATTATGCCTTTGTTGAATTAAGCTCACATATGGGATAACGGGTTGGGGAGGAGTATCCACTGGTCATTTGAGAAAACTAATTATACTACATAAAAAACCATTCATTTACCCGAACGAGTTACTATACCATGACACACAGCAGTTGAATTTGAGAGAACACTATTTTTCGAAAGCAGTATGTTTTATTTATAAGAACAGGGATTTCATTAAATTAAATTTTTCAGATATATGAATACTAGTCCAGATAAAACTATAGGCACAAAGTGTATAGCATTTTTGGGACCAAGATTTGTCAATTTATTTTATAGGAATGTACCAACATCAGAATCAAACACCCTTGTTCATTTTAGAACAATGAATCAATGAATTTAGAAGGTTTCTGCTCTATGATAGAACTAATGTTGAAAAATTATACTGGAAAATAGGATATGAGTAGGTTTATTTATACAGAAGAACGTTCAATTCATTTTCAGTAATATAGAATTCTGCAGTTCACTAAGTGAGTTATTCAACGATGCCCATCAACAGCAAGTGATTTCTCTGTGGTTATTTCTGATTGTTGTAATTATTAATTTCAATAAACACTATTATTAACATTGTTATCGTTATTTTTATTATTATTATTATTATTTAATGAATATTTCACTGTTGAGGGTATCATTACAGATGTAGAATCAATTCTCCTTTGAGACTTCAAAGACAACAGTATGTAGTAATGAAGAAAAAATTGGATATTCATACTGAGTAATAACAGAGCGATAAAACCAAAAACAGAAAACACAACACTAATGAACATTGGTTATCTTTTTTTTGTCCTGATATGAGATATAGATGAGATACATTGTGCAGAAGCTTGAGATTTATTACTGGGTAAAATATGGACTATTGAAATTTTGAAATAAAAACAATCTATGAACTGAAGTTGTGACATTAATATTATTGCTTACTGTCCTTTACTTATGTTAACGACGAAGATGTGGAGAAACCACTGGAAACTAGACAAGTTTTTGTGATTGTTTCTATTCTGCACCAACAAATCATTGAAATGTGAATTTCTACAAAAAAAAAGCGTATACCAGATTTTAAAATATTTTCTGTCAGCAAATGTATAGATCATTAGCAAAGAAGACATGAACAATATGCTATTATGAGCAGTGGTTGAATGAAATGCACAGTCTTAGTGTCGAAAGAACTGCTAAAAAAAGAAGTAATGGGTATAGTTGGAAACTTTTGATTTAATGATTCAATTTTGTCATGATGTTATTTTTTTCTGATTGAATATATAACACCACTCCAGTAAGATATACTTCGATATAGATGTAAAAGTATGAAAGTTGATATGTATTCATGTTCCTATAATTCTGTTTTAGTTAATGCTTTGTTAGTTACTCATAATATCAAAGGACCAACATATGTGCAGGCATAGAAGCTATAAAAGCTTCTAGATGTCTTTTTGTTGTCATGAAACACTTTGGAAAACAACTTCTGAAACACAAATCTAAAGAACCTTGGTTAATAAATACTGAACACTGGATAAGCCAAACTATGTCATAATTGGGCTTATCCAGTTTATATACATAAGCTTAGAATAATGCTTTCTGCCGTAGTCCTTTAGTGGCACATCTCTATAATTAGATATCGGATTAGATCTAACTTGAAAAGCATGGAATTTGTATCCAAATTCTCATTGAAAATTGTTGAAAAATACACGCAAGTGTCAAAAGATGCCACATTAAATGAAAAATAAAGCTAGTCGCAAACCTCTTGAAAAGTTTCAATTGTAAATGTCATTTGCTAGATTTTATGCACTTATCGAATTGATTAATCCCTGACTGATTACACTCACTTGTGTCGGACAATTATTATTGATGTCCCTACTCCACTTTTGAGCGTACCACATTATCAAAATTGAACACTTCAATTATTAAAATTTATTCTGGAGTTAATTCGGACCATGGTACGAGTGAACGACTTTCATTTGTACAGTTTTATTTATTCAAAATTGAATTACGACGTACAATTGGGTTCTGTTTTGAGGGAAAAAATTACATGAGTAGTGTTGTTCGAAATACAAATTGAACATATTAAGCATGAAAATTGCATTCCAACGCCAGAATATAATTTTCAGAAGTAATTTTTGCCTCTTAATTATTCAGAGGAATGTTTCTGGCTCAGCATTCGCTTCGGAAATGTTTTAGTCTTCATGAGGAAATCTCGGAAAAACTCAAAAAACGTCAGGTTGAGTATGAAAGTATTTCCAGAATTGAAATGTGCGTAGGTAAATAGTAAATATACTTATTCATAAATTTCATGTTTATTTACATTGTAATAATATATTTAAATTTGATGGTAGATCTGGAAAAAATGAGTTTTAAAATGTGTTGTTTTATAACGGTGGTGTGTTGATACTATTTGTGTTATCTGAAAGGTTGATTAAATTGTTATAGATCCAATTGGGATGTTTTATATCGATTCTTTTATTCAAAGTGTTTCCTAAATTATAACGAAAGTAAAAATTCATTCTTGAAATTTCTCTACATTTTTCGTCTTTCTCAATTAATCAAATCTTCGTCCTTTATTATTGAAATCATGTTTATCAACAATTTGGGTTTATATAGAGCCGCGACTCGAGTTTTTGCATATTTATGGCCTTCAATTTCTTCTTTTCTTCGCAATGATTGTACTCACTTTTGGAATATGAGGTTGAAATATGAAAAATAATTTTCCTCTGAAAAAATTTATAAACTATTTTCATCGGATCTATATTTTGTTGATTGTAAACTATCCTCGAATTTGTGAATTCTGTTTCTGTTTTTTTTTAAATTGAATTGTACGAATAATTATTTTATGTGAGGATGCTGGAAGTTCTTCAAATCTTAGAGATGATGGGGTTCATTTTATGGACCCATCCAAATGAATTATGAACTGGCAATATGTATATATATATATATATATATATATATATATATATATATATATATATATATATATATATACTGATTTCTATAGATGGAATTGTTGAGTATTCATTACTCTACGATCTTCCACTTGAAGTCACAAGAAGATGCTTGGAGGTTGAAATCGTTGCCTCACTTCGATGGACGTGGTGCGACTGACGAGTTCCTTGCAGAACGAAACATATATGTCTCGCACTTCCATCGGGTGTGGCATCGATTTCAATATTTCTCTAACATTTATCCCTTGAAGGATAATGGAGACATCACATCGTACACGTTCACATATCTAGCTCTGCTATAACATTCTCTTGATTAATTTCAATTTTTCAGATGAATGTTCTAGTGTTCATTTTCTTAAATATTTCATTCAGTGCCATAAGCACAAAAAATTTCATTTCCTTATATATATATATATATATATATATATTAAAATAAATTAAACTCTTGGCTTAATGTTTCACGATTTATTTAACAATATGTATAGTCAACATGTTTCGAGCGTTAGCTCATTTTCAAGACTGATCAAGATATATATATATATATATATATATATATATATATATATATATATATATATACAGAGAGAGAAATAGAAAGAGAGAAATCGAAACTAGTGAGCGGCAGGGGGGAAGGACTTTCCCCAATTCTTGTCAATATTATTTTAGGATCATTAGATAATGGGAACTTCACGTGAAGGGCATACAAGTAGATATCAAAAAAGAAAATCGATTAAATGTCAAATGTTTCGCCTTTGCAGACGATATTGCTATCATCACAAACAACAGAACTGGGCCCATTCTCGCTGTTGAAAAACTACATGAAATTGCTCAAAAAAGCGGGTTACAGGTTTCTTATAATAATACCAAATACATGGAAAGAAAACCAACAAATATATCTTCTCTTATCACAAAACAAGGTGACATTCTACAAGTGGTCCATTTCGAATACCTCGAAGAAGTTATACAGTCCTCAGGTTTAAACCGAATCGCTAATGAACAGATAATTACCCAAAGTAAGCTCCAAAGGGCCTAAAAGATAACATCGGCTTACTATAACAAAAAGTGCATTTCGAGAGCGCCAAATTGAGGCATTTTAACACAACGATTCTTCCAGAAGCAATCTACGCATCTGAAACAATGGTTATTGACATTGACGGCCATTCAAGAATTAGAGAAACAAGAACGAAAAATTCTTAGAAAGATTTACGGGCTAATCCATAGAAACGGCATTAGGATGAAAACACCTCAGAATCAACTTTATCAAAAGACAAATACGTTAACGGAAGAAATTAGAAAACTACAAGCAAAGTTCTATGCACATGTCTACAGAATGAAACAGTCCAGAATACCGAAGAAACTACTCAATATAATTATGAATAGTAAATGCGGAAGAGTGGCTGAAAGAGGTCCAAGAGGATCTACAACAGATCAATATAAAAAATCTCGAGGATTGCACTGAATGTCGCTATAAAATTGCACATGTGAAGTTTGAGCAAAAATCAAATCGTCAACCTGGAATAAATGGACAGATGAACAGAAGAAAGAGCATTCAGAGAGGATGAAGCGTTTTTGGAGGGCTAAAAAGATGAAGCAAAAGTCCTAATTGCGAATTCAAGTTCAATCGCTCTCCTCATCGGGAACGATCGTAATAATAGGTATATATATATATATATATATATATATATATATATATATATATATATATATATATATATATATATATATATATATATATATATATATATATATATATATATATATATATATATATATATATATATATATATATATATATATATACATATATATACATATATATACATATATATATATATATATATATATATATATATATATATATATATATATATATATATATATATATATATATATATATATATTCACTTCATATCTTCAGGAGATTTTCACACGACTTTTCATATTCGTGAAAAGTTTTTCACTATGCAGATGAAGAATAAATACCGACATACGGTTTTTAAAGGATTTTCATTTCTGCAAAGTAGATGACCAGTCGTATAGAAGTTCTTTGAAGGGGTTTGCTGAATTTTTCATATATTATTATACTGTTAATCATAAAATAATAATGTCCGCTTTTCTTTAGTATCGAAGTTCAGTTTTACATATACACAGCTCGTAAATTCGGAAGTGGCGCAGTGACAATCGATTTCATAATCTTTTAATTCATTATTCATGTGAAACAATATTGTCAAGTTATTACCTCTATTTCCATTTCATGTTGAATACATAGTATGTTGTAACCTGTAATAATTCCAATTTTTGATGTCGCAAATGAGACAAAAATTTATGATTTTTGTCTAGAAGCTCCACGTTGATTGAAAACATCGGAAGGAGTTTTGGAAGAGGAATTGCTAACTCGGATTATTTGAGGAAGTATATAAAATTGATTATTCTTTCCGAAACTTATTCCTTTGAAGTTCTCTTACGAATCTGAGCTACAGAAATTGAATCATTTCAACTCTGCCGGTGCTTTCTAATTTTTTTAGGGTCTCAATTAAATTTTCTTTCGTTGGGATTCGCCATTTTTCACGCTTCTCTAACGAATTTTCCGATACTTCGAATTGGAAAAAGTCCTACTTTTTGCTAATGAAAATGTTCCCTTTCGGAGGTCCTTTTTTATTGAACATCAAAGGGAATAAAAGCGTTCAGGTTTGTAGCAGACGTTACTAAATTTTTCTCCCTGGGATTATTTTCAAGCGACAATTTTCGACGGGGCCAATGACAGATAACTCTACATGATTTACTATTACTTTGTTATGTTATTTGACAGAAAATCCCAGTGAATCAATGAAGAAATATTAATTCCGATAAATATGCACGATCAAAATAGGCACTCAAAAGATTATGAAAATTTCATCGCTACTTCCGCTCCAATTTAGTTAAGCAAATAACAATTTATCCAACAGTTTCAACAAAAACTCAGATTGAATTCCAGTGTTTATATGAATAATGAATGAACTGAAACATACAATGTTATTCAGGGAATATCCTGAAGGTTTATTTATAAAGCTCGGTTTAATGAAGGTCGTTATTTGAGAAATAAGTCAAAACATCATGAAATATTATGTAAATGTGGTAAGCCTCATAATGAATTACACCGTGCATCTCACAAATAGAACAAAATATTCACATACATATATACGTGACATATTGCTTTTGTTTGTTTTTTGTAAGTGGTCTGTTTGAGCAGTTTACGCAATTAACCAAAAGTTCTAAGTGACGAAAGCATTGAAAAGTAAAAAATAATTATCCAAGGTAAATGTCGAATAAAACGAATCTGTCTGCACGTAGCATTTGAAAAAGGTGAATCTCATCGAAACGTACGTCATGCAGCATTATGTTTAATATATGTGTAAATCAGTTTAACAATTGTTTTATTATGTTTATCGATTTACATCAAGTATCGGCCTCATCAATTATTAATTTAAATGTCGAATATAAAAGTTCGTTGAGAACCTTTGAATACATGGTGGAAAACAATTCGAGATTCATCAAAATATTCAAGCAATTTCATGTAAAATTGCGAAATTTCGATGTCTATTTATCGAATGAAATTATAATTTTATCCTGTGAATTTCATTGAAATTAAAAAAACTCTTACCCGTTGACTTTATGTTTGTTGTGCGGCTCCAATGCTATCTTCTTTGTGGCGACCCACAAAATCAACAGCCGTTTACGATACGTTCACAGACTTCGTATCAAACAAACGAGGTCAAACTACCCCGATGATACAGCATCTGGGGCGGCTGTGGCGTCGGCGGCAACAGAATGAAGTGATCCACGCTTGAAACGGCTAACTTAATCGCATTTTTCTGGCGCGGTATGCCACTGAAAACGCGTGCGCATAGAAAATAATGCTACAACAAATCTATGTACGTTCGGCGAATTTTATTTAATAAATTTCGAATGAACTTCCGAATGTCATTCATTCGGCCGTGTTAAAAGGATTGCAATCCGTAAATTACTCTCGGGGATGTACACGATTGATGTCAATTTTGCACACAGCCAGTGGTAAATTCAATTATAAAATAATACTGTTTCGCTACTTCCAACCTTATTCAATTTTGATTATACAGTTAATGTCTTTTCATTTTTCTGTTGTTCATGGAATTGAAGTGCTGCAATATTAATAATTACAGCTTTATAGAGAATGTGATTGAACATACGCGAAAGTTTTGACAGAGATTAGTGGAACTATTGTTGAGCACTTTGCAAATCTCATCAATGTTTCCACCACTACTGCAAAGTTTCCCAAAATCCTCAAGAAATTCATAGTAATTCCAGTATTGAAGAATAGAGTCGTAAGTGAAATTCAAAATTCGTTGTCTTTTCCAAAGTAATTAAAAGAATTGTATTCACCAGAATGATGAGTTAACTCAATAAATTCGAAAAAATTTACTCCGCGCAACATGGCTTCAGAAGCGGCCACTCAACCAATCAGTTGCAGTTTGTTCAATATATTTAAGAGTGTTGGATAGACACTTGTTTGTGGCGAGGTTATTTTCCGATTTGTCTTCGGCAGTTGATTTCCTATCCTTTGGATTCACAGTTGAGAAGTGCTACAACGTAGGTTTTAAGGGTATTTTTCTGGATTGGTTACGTAGTTATCTTGAAGAAAGAACGGTGCTAGTGAGAATAGGCGAGAGTTATTCTCAGAGATATAATATTGGTCTTGAAGTTCCTCAAGACTCTGTACGTGGAACTCTTATATTCATATCATTTATGAACGATCTGCCTGCGAAATTTTCCCGATTTTGGGTAAGACTTCTTGCCGATGATTAATGGGTGGTGTTTTCTGCAAAAATCTTGAGGAAGTTCTGGAGGCATGTGAATGCATTGTGGGAGAGTTTGTAAATTAGTGTCGATTGAACAATTTGATGGTGGACGGTGCTAAAAATGTATGTGTTCATTTTTGTCTGAAAGGTTATAGAATCAGTACCTTGAATGTTAAGTTTGGAAATAACACTATCTCATCATCCGAATCAACTGAGTTTCTTGGAAACTGAAGAAATAAATCTGACATTTCACATTTATTTTCATGTAAAAAATTTAGTAACTTATTTTTTGCAATCTCTAAAATTAAGAACATTGTACCTAAAAACTGTGTTATGAATGTGGATTACAGTCTTGTATATAGTTATCTGAACTATAATAATCTCTTGTGGCGCTGCTATACGGAAATAAATAAAGTTTCTATTACAGAGACGCGAATAGTTCGTTCGATATTAGATATTCATCGACGAACATCTTCCAAAGCTATCCTAATTGAAAATTACCTATTTACATTACTTTGTATATATATTCATAGATGTTTATTATATATGACAGAAAAGGAAGAATTAGCTAATTGAATTCAATAGTAATAATGACTATTCAACAAGGAATAGTGATGTGTTACTCATTCCGAAGTATAAAGCACCTCAAAATTTGTGTATATATTGACTTACTAATTACTCAGAGTATTGATATGTTCAACCATTTACCGTTGAGCTTGAAAGTACTAAATCTTCATTTGCTCAAAAGAAAGTTAACTCTTTTTTCGTTAACAAAGGCATACTATAGTGTATGCAAACTACTATGATGATTTGAATGTGGGGTGTAATGTATGAACATGTTTTTTCTTTCTCAAAGGAGGTTGATTACTATTTTGAATTCCATGTTTTTACATGGAACATTGAACCAATATTTTCGTTCCAGGGCTGAATGGAAGATCGGACTCAAAACTGAATCCAATCCTTTTGTGAGCATTCTTATTAGTGGTAATCACTATATTAATCGAATGAATGTAATATGTTCAATATAAGGGATATTCCACAATAAATATCATATAACATACATAGACATATCATTATATTATCATATTAAGTACATAGACGGTACTTACATAACAAAAATTGGGAATATTGTCGTTTAACTGCCTAATCTTCGAAACAATTGATTGAATGACTATATCGCAGTTTGAGTAGAAATCTGAGATGAGTTCATTATGAAAAACTAATTAGTTTATGCAACAACTCCCGAAACCCATGAATTATCATAAAAATCATAAGAAATGGGGAAAAAAACAAAATATTCACCAGGACATATTTGAGTCGTGTTAATGAGACTTGATAGGAATAGTGAAGTGATAACTGAACTTTTGATTATGGATTAGCAGTCAAAAACATATGCAATAACATAGCCACGTGTTTCGAATTGTAGCATACATGTTATATATAACCTTCCACTAAGTCATAGAAAGTTATTTCGACATTATTGATAATCTGTTGATAGTCGTTGGGATTTGCTCAACTCGACTTTACTCATTCGAAGCTGTATTCACTTCTGTTCCTTCTATGTATTGTATGTGGGTGATAATTCGGAAGGAATTCACTGAAGAGCATTCACTCGAACATAACGTATGAGGTGCCTTCAAGTACTACCTCAACACTATGAGGGGTGGGGAGTCTTTGTTCTGCTCATTTTGGGTGCGTTGGTGATGAGGTCAGCGGAGTCTCTGCACTTTTTCACCTATGTGGCACCCCAGACATCGTATAAACTTGAAAATGAAACGAATTTATAGATGAGAACGTAGTATTCATTCCAAAATTGGTTCAAGGTGAGCAGACCCACAAAGTTGAGTAGTAAACATCAAATGTCATGGAGAACTTAGTCATAAATTCGTCGAAAAATTCAGAAGTTTTTTTCGACAAAAGTACTTGAGATTTGATCCTTACTCAATGTTGAATATCGTATCGAAAAAGTTCTAAGTTTTAATTAAATGAATATTATGTGCGTTAACGTCTTCTTTCCTAAGCCTTTCAGTTCATTTCTAGAATAAAAACTACTGGTCATGAATCAATGAACGAAACAGAACACACCAAAAAAGTGAGCATGGAGAGGGGTGCAAGCTTTGCTCATTTTTGTACTTTTGCTGACAGGGAACAACAGAGGAAAGGAGTTAATATTTGTGATAAAACTGCATTATACTTGAACAGCACGTATATATAACGTGACCATACGTCTCGCTCTGGGCGAGAGTCCCACTTGCAGTCACTATATCCCCAGCAAAATCGGTATAGTCCCGCTTTTGCAAATACATCTATAATATAAAAATGAATCGCAAAATGTGTTGGTAAGCGCATAACTCAACAACGTCTGGACTTATTTTAGCAATTCTTTTTTGAAAATGTTCGTTGAAGTCCCAAGATGGTTTTTACGGCGAGAAAAATTCCAATAATTGTCGGGAAAACCTTATAAACAGCCCTTCTCTCTTTCCTTAGATACGTTTTCTGGCTGAAATGTAGAGTCAACTTGAACACAAGCACTCACTGTTATCTAAGCAATGTAAGTATGTTCCTCACACAAACCGCGTTATCAAAAGTGTTTTTTTGATGATTAATTTAATATCCCTATCTGTGCAAAATTATTTAAATACATAATAATATTAAAACATACACATCACTAACATAGTACGTGGTACATTTGATTATAAACATGATTACACAGTGTTTTTCAATTTACGGTTGAAATTTTGTTTTCAAAAAATAGCTATTAGATGTACAAACTAAAATTGCAGACCTCGCAATGCAGCAAGTCAAATATATAAAGGGTCAAGTCAAACTGGAATGGAAGTTAACTATATGAAAAGGTTAAGGATTAACTAAATGCTTGTAACTCCTATCGACTTCCATTCAATTATAATGTTGAAATAGATTACAGTCACAGAAAATCGTTGCTATTGGACCAATGAACGTTGTGTGTCAATGTTGCAAGGCAAAATTCAATTGATAAGAAAATACTACCAACGATGCGACAATATATTGCGCGAAGAGTCAATTCAAATAGACGCTATTGGTACAGTCACCAGAGCCACTATATTCATTGGTTTCCGGGAATGGACTAAATTCTGAACATTTTCAACTTATATTCAGCAAATATCTCATATAATTATTGATTAGATATATGGGACAAGTACTTGCTACGAAATAATGAACCATAGAACGGACAGGTTAATCACTTTCAATACATCCAACGTGTTAATATAGAAATTTTTTGATAATTCGACTGATTTGAAATAACAAGAAGTATTGCAGTCCTTCGTAAGTGAGTAAGTCCCAGGCTCCACAAAGGATAAATATTAAAAACAAGATAGTGGAGCACAAATAGAAGAACATATCTTTCCGGCTTTTTGAAAAATATTCAGAGAAAAATAAATGGGAGTACAAAGTTCGACGGGTCCGCTAGTCAAACAATAACTAAATGTCTCTCGTATTCAATTTCATTTGAAATCGAACGAAATACCCGGCAGACAGCTCATTGGAATGGAAAGGGAGTCCACACCCGATCGAAACTGCTATTAATTGTCTTTATCTGACTTTGACAGAAATCAAATATTTCAAAGACGTTTTTCGAAAATCCCAGCTCAAAATTGTGGTTACAATTTTTCCACAAACAAGTAGCCATCTTTCATGAAGCTGTGAAGACAATGGTCACGTTATATATAGTTTCCAAGATTCACAAATCATTCATACAAGTAAATACTGAGAGGCTCAATCGAAATATCGAAATATTTCAAATAAAACTCTCATGAGCTATTTACACAAATGTTGTCAACGCGAGCGAACCTAGCACTTTCGAGAGTGAATATTAAGTGCGATAATAAATAATTCCCGATAATAAATATTAATATAAGTGCGATAATATTTTCCAAGCACACTTAATATTCACTCTCGAAAGTGATTGGTTGGTTCTCGTTGACAACATTTGTGTAGACCGCTGCCTGAGAGTTTTATTTGAGATATTTCGATTAAGAGTCTCAGTATTGACTAGTATGAATAATTCGTGAATCTCGAAATATATATATATATATATATATATATATATATATATATATATATATATATATATATATATATATATATAAATATATTTGAAATTGTGTTCACAAGATCAAAATCCTATGAATTTGTTTTTGTGTGTAGGGATATTTGAAATCACTGTACACAATTCTGATATTAAACTCAATATCAGGATATAATGCTGATCACAATAATCTTGGCAGTTTTTCCTTTGCGTTCATCACAATGTTGTTGCTGTCATTCAAATGATGGAAAAATGTAACACCTTTTATTCAATGAACACAAGACTTGCCCCGCTGTTATGAGGATTTTATTTTGTCCCATAAAACGACTGATGAAGCGCGCTCCCCACTATTTCGGATTACTAAGGAAGCACGCTCTATAATCAAGTTCAAAAATGTAATTTGGTGGATTATAAAGGTAATACAGCTTTCCTATAATTGGTTTAAATTGTATCAGCAAAAAAAACAGCAAACAATTGGCACAGAAAGGCGGGTTAAAGGTTTTCGGACTATGGTAACAATAGTCTTCAGAGTTCAGAACGGAAATGTAAGATAGTGAGCAAGATAAGCCGTATTCAGCTGAGTCTCCAATTGGTACAATATTTGTGCTAGTATGGTATTTCGAGAAAAAAATATTTTTTATCCAATTGAAGTCGGCGTTCAGAAAATGAATGTCTAAATTAAGCGGTAATCAGGACCTGTGAGAAATTCTGCAAATACATTTTTATCATTTTCCTGATGGCCCTCATCATCAAAAGTATCAACTTCGGTGATACAGAGGTGTCTTCTAACTGGAGAAGTTTTTGGATTGTTGAGTTCAAATATATCACTTGTTGTTTCAGACTTTCTATCAAAAATTCTCTAAGAAATACATATATTGAAAGTACTGTTCCAAAATACGACAGAATTCAGTAGAGAAGTCACAGAGCATATCATCATTCTGAGCGTCCCGTTTTTTCATTACCATAGGTTTTTAATGTCTCTAATTCAGAAAAAGCTATAAAGTGCCATATTATGAAGAGGAATAGAAAACATTGGGTGGTTTGATTATAACTAAAGGATTCGTCCTGATGAAAACTACTTTTTTCTCTTGAAGAAACTAGGACCCAGTGAATTTTTAGAATGTGGAAAATATTATCAACTTACCTTGGTATATCACCAATTTTAGGAGCTCGAGATTTTCTGCAGGCGCAATTTCCTTTGTCCTGCCATATTCCTGTTGCTGTAAAAAATAAAACAAATTCAATGTGAATTCTTCTTGGGATCGATACCACACTCCTCGATTCCGTACGTTGAGAATACCAACTTAGTTCTCGATCATAATACTTCAAAATGTCCCGATATTGTAATTTGCATTTAGATCGGTATTTTATGAATAAATAAGCAGCGCGTAAACTTTTGAACTTTATATTAATGTTTCCTTGACATTAATAAAGAGGCTCTTGGAAATTCCCCATGAAAAATTATTTCTCACTGCGAAATAAGTGAAATTGCCTGACTTCAAATAGTTATGAATTTTCATGAAAATTAATCAAGAAAAATGGGTCAAAAACTAGGCGAAAGCATCCTTCGATATAATTTCCCTTGATCAAAATTTTTCGATATGAAAATTGATCTTTCAAATATGTACACTATTTATGATGTGACGAATAAATGACGAAATGAATGAAGTATAAATTTCATTCCTATGTAAAAATATAGGATGATAACACATTTTCAAAAATATTTCATATATTGCCCATATAGTGGACAAAATATTAATATCAAACCCAATGGTCGTTCGGAACCGGCGTTAAACTGTAGGTCCACTGAATTAAAAAAAAAATATTAATATGTTTGAAATTTTTCAGAATGTGTTCAATTTTTTAATAAGTTGATATTTCAACAGGTATCTCCCTCCGCAATCAAATAATAGAATTTAACCTCGGGTTGAAGTCTCATTTGTAATAGTTCTCATGAGAAAAACATTATATATTGGTTAATATACTAACACAGTACCAGAAAATTGAAATTGAACTTATTACGACTTATAATTATTCGTACAATTAATTCAAAAAACAGAATATTTCACCTCCAGAGGCACGATTGAAATTGAATTCAATGTACAACAGAACAGTTGAACTTTCACAATTTACGTAGAGAATATTCTCATTATATCAAATCAATTTTGAATCATTGTGAAAATGGGACGATTTTTTTGCAACATAGCATCTTAATTTTGACAGTTTTGTTCAGATTCGGTTTTTTACATTCATTTACTTGCTTATAAAACTTGCTTTCTTCATTTCAATTACTAGTTTTTGTTCTGTTTCCATTACGTCACACTGACGAAAAAACTCTACGGGTGTAGTGAAAACTAGTTCGTATTCCTCTTTGCTATAAAGAGTCTTCAACCCAATCCTCTTCAGTCATTCCTTTTCTTCCGACTTTTATGGAAACTTGTTTTTTCTCTGATAACAGATATGCATGCAAGACATCGAAATTCGCTATTAGTACTATAGAAAAAATATTTTCACATATATATCATTCATAGACTACAAGTTCCATTTAAATGATTTTATGTGAAAACAGTGTGACACTTGCCTTCCTTCTCGCCAAAAACTGAATGCGGTTCTTTCCGTTTTTTTTCCGACTATGACTTCTTATATTGCATTTATCCATTGATCTGTAGCTTGGTTCATAGCATCTGTAGACCATGATGCTAGCTATTGTTTTTCATATATGAACACACTATCATTAACTTGACGAAATAACTTATTTATACTTATTATATAACTTATACACTTATTATATGAAGAAATTCCAGTATTTCATCGGGAAGAATGTTGTGTAACCCATATTGTTCTGCACTCATGACCCGTAAACAAGAAGATTAGAGTCGGAGAAATCACTTGGAATTCCCACCTGTTCGGAAGTTGAAAATACGTTCAAATAAATACATGATATTCATATCCGAAATGAAAGTGTGCTCTTTGATTTTTTTTAGAGAATAATTGGAATTTACAAGCTCGTTTGTAGATATTCGTTAACATTTGAAGTATGCGCACAGGATTTTGTTGTGAAGCGGGCAGATGGTCTTCCACTAATTTCAAAACTGTAAAAATGAAGAGAACAAAAAGACTCAAGGCAAAGATGAATTTAAAAGACCAGCAACAGCTTTCATGCTCTGGTTGAACAAAAGTAGAGCAAAAGTAATGCCAAAACTCCTGATATGAAGGTAGAAGACAGAGCGGTCAATTTGGGCATAAAGATAGTGGTCAAATAACAAATCTCGGAAAGCCAAATATTAGTGGAGACCTGGGGTTTGCCATTACAAATGAACTTTTGAAAATCTCCATCGATCCTATGTGTGCTACGAAAGTTATCCGGGGTCAAAGATAAAAATTCGAGGTTTTTTGAATTTTTTCGAAAACGGTAAATTTTATCAAAGAACACTTTCAAACCAAAATTGTAGATCTTAAAATTCTCTCAAAAAATAGTCCTGTCTTTTTTTTGAAGAGTTACCATTCGTAAGATATCACGATTCTAAGAGCCACATTATATTCATGATAGGCACATATGGTGTTTTTTTTAGAGGTATAGAACTTTAAGTTGGCATTACTGTTGAAGATGGCCACCGATTTAACAGCTGAGAAGTGATTTATTCTCAGTTTGGTTTGGCAATTCATCATGAATAGACTCACGCCTGAACAACGCTTGCAAATAGTGCAAAATAGGCCCAAATCGAGATTGCCGTTGTTCCCGATTCTCATAAGCGAATTTTGTTAAGCGATGAAGAGCACTTCTGGTTGAATGGCTACGTCAACAAACAAAACTGCCGCATTTGGAGTGACATGTCACACAGCTCGTGCGACAATCGATTGATTGTCACACGTTTGGTGACCGCCTAATTTAACGTTTTGGACCTATGAATTGGCCTTCAAGATCTTGTGATTTAACTCCGCTGGGCTACTTTATTTGGGGCTATGTAAAGTCATTGGTCTATGCAGATAAACCACAAACGGTTGACCATTTGGGAGACAATACTCGCCGTGTTATTGCCACATTGATATATGGCCACCAATGTTGGAAAAAGTCATCAAAATTGGACGTTCAGATTGGACTACATCCGAGCCAGCCGTGGCGGTCATATATCAGAAATCATATTCAAAATGTAATGCCATAAGATTATCTTTCGAATAAAAATTCTTGTCAATCGAATGATCCATCAACGTTTTGCAATTTAAAGTTCTATACCTCTAAAAAAACACCCTTTATATATATATATATATATATATATATATATATATATATATATATATATATATATATATATTTATATATATATATATATATATATATATATATATATATATTTATGTATATATATATATATATATATATATATATATATATATATATATATATATATATATATATATATATATATTATATATATATATATATATATATATATATATTTATTTATTATTATTATTATTTCGATTGTTCCCCATGAGGAGAGCGACTGAACTTGAATTCGCAATCATTAGGAATTTTGCTTCATCTTTTTTGCCTCCCAAAAACGCTTCATTCTCTCTGAATGCACTTTCTTCCGTTCATCTGTCCACTTTACTCCAGGTTGACGATTTACTTTTTGCTTGAACTTTATATGTGCGATTTTATAGCGGCATTCATATATTCATATATTTATTTCTGTATTATATATATATATATATATATATATATATATATATATATATATATATATATATATATATATATATATATATATATATATTTATATATATATATATATATATATATATATATATATATATATATAAATATATTCATCAACTTCAATGAATTGTCAATGTATTGCCACGTATCCCACATATTTCCAGTTTGTCGATAATATTTTGGTGATCTACGCTGCCAAATGCTTTAGAAAGGTCAAGACACATAGCCAACGTCTGCTGTTTATTGTTCGAGGATTCTAATATTCACTAATTTACTTGATATATATCTAGCTCTCAATATTGATTCTTGCCTTCTGAAACCATTATGACTGTCTGATATTAAGAAATATCTTCCGCAAAAACTCATCAATCTGAAGCAAATTACAGTTTCAAAGTAATTTACAGTATTAGTCAGTAGAGAATAGTATTTCTGTAATTTCTCTCGTCGTCCCTATCGCCCCTATACAAGTTTTATGAGTACGTTTTCAAGTTTTTCACGAAATATCCCTGACAAACAAGGATATTTCACGAAATTTCGTCATCCCCCACCGATTTCTTGTTTTCAAAATCAAGAATTACTGTCAGCGTCTCCTGGTTGACATCAGTCGTCAGAAATATTGAGTACATGACCCTTTTCATCATATATTTTCTTTCACCTGTTTCATCTACCTCTTGACCTGCATTCATGAAATAACTATTTAATTTGTTAACAGTTTCAGATGCATTATTACATTTGAAGGAAAAGTTTTCCAGCACGAAAGTCCAGACCTAGAGTATAAATATGGTATATAGCAGGGAACACCTAGAATATGCAGTATGTTAGAACTTTCTCGTTCTAACATATGTTAGAACGAGATAAAGCCAATAGTATGAGGAATTGAAAAGAAAGATCACACAACATCAAACAAGCACATCATCAAACTATGTGTCTTCTTAAATGGCCTAAGAGGAGCACTGTTTATTATCAGAACGGAAACGAACGAACTCATATTATTTTATTTTTCAAATATTCTTCTTTGAGTGTAACAAGAAGTTAGAAATATTCGAAAAAACATTACTTGTATGGAAACGAAATGAACGATGAAAACCTTGATAGACTTAAAGGGCAATGGATAATGAATCTATATCTCCTCTTATATCACCTTACGCACCCCCAAGGGGGGCACGCCCCACTGGTTGAGGACTCCTGATCTATTTTGCACTAGATACACTTTGCTAAAAAGATACAATTTGTAGTGGAACGTAAATAAATTGTTCGATATTTACATTCTATATTTGAAATGAAAATCAATTTTTGGTTATTTTACTGGAGAATTTAACGAGGACAAAATCACTACATTAGTTAGCTCATGGTCATGATTAGTATTTTTAGTGGCTATCTGCCATGTACGTGACTCGTCCATTAATAATAATCTGTGTTCGCTGGAAATTACGAACGCAAACAAATCAATTGCAATTTATTACTATGTCATAGGTCAAAAGTTGACGCACAACTATCTAAATATTTACGTTATATCTGCTCTCTACTGGTTTGTTATCCGACCACATTTTATCGTTATCTTTGGGTCTGGTGTGACTGAATAATTTGAATACATACTTTCAAATGTCCATTGTCCAACAACACGTATTATTCTTTCATTTTAAAAAATTCAGATATGAGGTACATTTTCAGTAGAGGTCGGAATTTATTTTGGAGTTTTGATTCTTTCAATAATTTCGATGAAAATGCTATGATTATTCCTGAATATGAAAAAGGACTTATATCGATATTCGTGTTTTTTCTTTTTATCCCATTTTTTCAAACTAGTCTAGAGGAATTCTAGAAATCTGGTTCATTCTGCGCATCATAATCCAAACAAAATTTCACTTCTATGGTAGATATATATATATATATATATATATATATATATATATATATATATATATATATATATATATATATATATATATATATATTATATATTATGGCATTATATATATTATAATCATTTCAAAATTAAAATAAATTAAAATCTTGACTTAATGTTTCACGATTTATTCAACAATTTGTATAGTCAACATGTTTCGAGCGTTAGCTCATTTTCAAGACTACAACATTAAGCCAAGAGGTTAATTTATTTTAATATTCAATTATGTTTCATCAAGAGTTAAGCGAGAATTCAATCTCATTCATTATAATCATTATTGTTATTACGATTGTTCCCCATTTAGAGAACGATTGAACTTGAATTTGCAATTCTTAGGACTTTTCTTCGTCCTTTTTGCCTCCCAAAAAGGCTTTATCCTCTCTGAATGCTCTTTCTTCCGTTCATCTGCCCATGCTATTCCGGGTTGGAGATCTGATTTTTGCTCAAACTTCACATGTGCGATGTCATAGCGACACTCATTGTGATCTTTTTTAGATTTTTTAAATTGATCTGTTGTAGACCTTTCTGGACCTCTTGTAGCTACTCTGTTCCGCATTTACTCTTTATAAGTATAACGAGTAGTTTCTTCGGTATTCTGGACTGTTTCATTCTGTAGACATGTGCATAGAACTTTGCTCGTTGTTTTCTGAGGTCAAGTTCATTCTGAGGCCTTTTCATCCAAATGCCCTTTCTATTGTAACAATAATTTCTATTCTATTATTTTCAATTAAAATTAAAAGCTTTATTTTTGTTGACGTTTCGTTGTATATCACAACCTTGTCAAAATTAATGTTTTGAGAAAATTATAATTATGACCATAGTGTGGTATACAACGAAACGTCAACAAAAATGAAGTTTCAACATTGAAAATAGCCTGTTATAGCCAAAAATATTAAAACACTTTCTCAAACAGGCAATAAATTAATTTTGAAAATATGTATATATACATATATATGTATATGTATAGTACAGTAATTTTTCGTGTTAACCCACCACTTGCGGATATTAAGAATGTATTATTATTTTTATAGTGAAACTAGAGAATTGAAATTGCATTTTCAAAAGTTTTCGAATTCGACTGCGATTCGAACCCAGGTTCTTTAGGTTTAAGCCCCACTGCTTTCGACCGCTAAGCTACCGAGGTCCTATAGTCTATTCACTATAAAAATAATAATACACACATACACACACACACACACATATATATATATATATATATATATATATATATATATATATATATATATATATATATATATATATATATATATATATATATATATATATATATATATATATAGTTAAAAATTGAGATTCTCAGAAGTAAATTCAAAATATAGAAATTTTATATTCAGTTGACTTTTCGCTACGCATTGCAGCTTCATATGAATATTTTAATGGAAACTTTTCATGAAATGATTATCTAATCATTTCAATCTAAACTATCAATTGGTGTTTGAATGAAGATACAATTCGTCGAGAAATATCAATCAAAAATTAAATTTCTTCATCAATCACCAAATATGGTGATGTTTATTTGAAATTTCAAATCTATTAGGAGTAATCATACAACACCGCTCAACTTTACTTCATATTAATAATAATATTAATGATCCGATGGAGTAGAAAATACTTTATTGCATTCAAAGTAATACTAAAAAATTACTAATTCCAATACGAAAAAGCAGACAGCAGCTAGTAACATGCACATGAAAATTACAGTTTTAAATAATTATTCCATTGAAATCAACAAAAAATATGTTGATTCGCTGTTTTGAATTAATTTCGTTTCAAATTATGATATATAGAATTTTGTATTATGAATAATTATTCGAATATATATTATAAGAGCTCAGTTCATGTTATTTCTTAAGTCACTAATTAACTCAACATTCAATTTATTTTTTTTATTTTTCAATTACCACTTTCCCAAATTAATTATTTGAGAATCTCCTTTTAATCTACCAGATTTGAAACAGTAGCTGTAACCCATAAAAAGCTCGTCGACTGGAAATTACAAAGAAATCTACAACTGAACTTCAATGTCAAGAAATCGTAAGATCGTCGTTGAATCATTCACGCATAAAAATTTCGTAATTCTGAGATGAAAACATTGTCACTCCTAGGAAATTATGGTTTAAGAAGAACTAGCGTTAAGAAGAATTAGCATTAACTAGCTTTAATGTTATTCAATACAGTGGGTGTTGTTATTACTAGAAAATAACAACAACAAAAAAATAACGAGAAGATTTAATTAATGAAAGGGATAGTGTTACAAACGACATCACTCTAAGCTTATTAATTGAAAAATTCAGAGAGATTGAATCAAATGAAGAGTATGACGACGAAGATCACCGAAAAACAATTCGTTGAAATATAAAAAATATCGAAGCAATTAGTGAGAATGTTGATGAAAATCTCGGAACGTTTATTCAGCGTCCCGTATAAGACTTGCAAATTTAAGAAACCTCCCTACATACTCACAAAAGAACTTTGACTCGATGCTCATAAACTCAATTAACAAAACAAATACAGTCTAATGATCCGTATCAACGAAGAGAGTTCGTTGAATGCTTATGAATTGGATCAATCAAAGAATGAGGATATTTAGAAATATTTAAAGTCATGACGGCTGATTTCTGGCGTAACACTTCATCAATCGATCAACATTTCAAAAATTATAAATGGTCTAATAGACTGTCTAGCAGTTCATAGTCTCATGTATGATAATGATTCAGAAATATATCGCAAAATTTAAACAAAAACTACTAAAATACTCCATAATAACAAAAAATTGAATAGTTCATTTTTTATTATTAGTCGACTTAAGAACTCGCTACCTCTGAATGGGTTGCTTACTACTTATTACGCTCTGGTTTTCAACAATTCAAAGTACCATGTAGTCCTATTGGGCGATTCAGCAGCGAGTGCCAGAATTTTTTTTAACGCAAAAAAGATGTATTCGATTTACCTTCAACCTGAAGCCACAAGAATCAGGCAGGCCGATTTTCATCAAGCACAAAATCCTGACGCTGCCATGTATATAAAGTTTACAGTGTCTGCTGTATGTTCGTAGTAAACTGATAGAGCTTGATACAATTTCTAGTTTCCACAGCTACAACACGAGGCATAATTTTGATCTCCATTCCGACTCATAAAACATCTAAATTTCAATCCTCTCCAGCAAATGTGGGCATGAAGTCATTCAACTATCTTCCTAACCACATCAAGTCCTTGAGTCGGTCGAAATTCAAGAACGAAGTTTGCAGAGTCTTATCACTTGATTGTTTTTATTCCTTGCAAGAATATTTTTCTGCTGAAATTGTTTAATTGTGTGATTGTAATTGTTAATCATATTCTTGACGTATCCTATGCATATTGCAATGTCATGCAGTACAAATATACTTTATTATTATTATTAATATTATTATTATTATTATTATTATTATTATTATTATTATTATTATTATTATTATTATTATTATTATTATTATTATTATTATTATTATTATTATTATTATTATTATTATTATTATTATTATTATTATTATTATTATTATTATTATTAAATATACTTTATTATTATTATTAATATTATAAGTATTATTATTATTATTATTAATATTATAAGCTTGCAGATTGACCGCATCGCTGTTTCTGATTGGTTTTACCACAGTAAACTCAATATTAATGTAACTAAATGTAACGTTGTCACATTCACTAAAAAGAAACGGCTCATACAATTTGACTACACAATTAACGACAACATTCTGACCAGGGTCTCCGAAATTCGAGACCTCGGTATAATATTTGATCAAAAACTTCACTTTTGTGCTTCATATAAATAAAACAATTTCAACAGCGTCCAAATCTTATGGTGCGTAATGCTGGATAATTTTCGAATACAAAAATACTTGTACAATTTAAATAAGACTAAGAAGTTTTTTGATTTTCACTATAATTGAGTTAAACATAGCAATATTGTTTCTTTCGCCAACACAGTGGCTTCAGCAGATGTAGATGATAAAACGAGAATTTTTGATAAAGCCGCTGTGTTTGCGAAACAATATTGTTATGTTTAACTTAATTATAGCGAAAAAATAAAAAACTACTTAGTTTTATTTAAATTATGTATTTAGATTTTCATCAAGTATCGGCCCATCGACTTGTACAATTATTTAATGGACTTGTAAACAGCATATTTCATTCCAGATGTATGATTTGGCCTCCCATAACCAATTCCCATAAAAATATTTGAAGTCGATACAACAAAAATTTCCCAAACGTTTAATTTGGAAGGAAGATCACGTGTATACGACCAGAGGATATATGCAAACTGATCTGTTAAGACAGTTTTGGAGCTGAATCACTCGAAGCTGGCAGGGACTTGTTGTCTCTGAAGGTTCTGTATAGCCTCTTACATGTTTATATAGACTCTCCTACCCTTATTGGCTCTATTGATTTGCATGTTCCTAGACAATGTTCAAGTTCAAGTCAATTTTTTTCATTGAATAATCCGAAAACTAATTCCCTCGTACAATCACCCATTATATATAATGTGTTCGCTTTTCGAGGGTGTGTCTGACGAATGCGATATCAACAGTGACTCATTTGATTTCATTAGTCAGGTTTACTAAGACTTTTTTCATGTATAGTGAATTTTGAAGTATATTCTCATTGAGTATTATTCTTTAGACGTTAATACTGTATACATTTTTTGGAATGTTTCCTGTAACTGGGTGTTTTTACCTGTAGGCAAATAAAGACTTATTATTATTATTAAAAACATCCTGAAAATCTTTGGTTAGAGTTATCCACATCGTCTAAAGTATCGACTTGTGGTTAGGGTATAGATAAAATAAGTTATAATTCGGAGAAAACAGATTGAAATATCGGTATGATGAAACAGTTGGTGATTTTGTTTGACCTAGTTCAAAATTGAGGTTTAATGAAGTTATCAGTTTACTATTATGAAAATAAACAACGATAGTTCTCCATAATGACGGATATTACGTATTATCTCAAAATTACCAAAAAATTAGTTTTGTGAATTGAGAAAGTGGAGCTAATCTGAATCAATAATGAAATAATTTATAGAGCCGTTCTGAAAAAAATACGCATATGGTGATTGGGTTTGCAAAAGGTGAGAGTTTATAATGACTTCATTTAAATGACGTTTCACGGAAGGTAATATGAAAACCGCTGCAACGGAAATTTTGATAATATAACGTTTAGTAATCGAAGAGAATTAACGTTACCGTAGAAATTCATGAACTCGATTGACATAAATATAAATATTTTTAAGTAAAGTGGCTCCCAATTAGTATTTTGTGTGTGCCAGAGGGCACTTAACGCTCTTGATTAAGTACATCCTGCTGTTAGTTGCTTAACATGTATTAGAATTTTGGAGTTCTATAGTATGGTGAAATCTATTGGAAAAGGCAGAGAATATAAAAGTAAATAATTATTCAGAAAAGAAAAGGAAAATAATTTACGGGCGATCTCGTTTTTGAGGGTAAAATCCGGCCTATCTCATTTTTAAAACCTTGTATTCGCATCTATTTTCTCATGAAGAAAAATTTTATTTGTCCCAAACGTGATGTTTTATATTTCAAATATAAATTTTCTCACCCCATTCTGACTTAAAATTCGAAAAGCAAACCTAATTGTCAATAGAAAATCCTCATGTCAAAATATCTTTTTTTTTGGGTTCGTCATCTGTGGACATTATTCATTCATATCATTTTTATTTATTCAACCGTTGAAACTCATTTACATTCACAAACGTCTATGTCTTACCAGGGATTCGAACCCAGATCTCGCTCTAAGTCATCTAGAATAGTCAATGAGCTTTTTGTTGATTGGAATCTTTTCTTTCTGATTGTGGGAAAAATATATTCGCAACTCCCTGTTATCTCATAGCAGGTGTAAAAACCACCAGCCAGTATTCAAAATACATAACACACACTTCCAGGCAGAGTCACTATAAGAGAATCATGACAAATGTTTCGCATTTTCTTAAAATATAGTAATGTATATTGCTAGCCAGTCTTCGTGGCTCAGTCGGGAGATCACCCAACTATGGTGCGGAAGGATACGGGTTCGAGCCCCGGTGAAGGCATGGTGTGCGTTCGTCTATGATTTAAGTATCTTAATGACGATAATTCTTGCTCGTCCTCTTATGTTGTTGTTCAACATATGCATAAAATCGTGTACGATTCCTTCATTGTGGAAACAATCAAAAATTTGCCCAGTATTTAAGAAAGGCGATAAATCAGATATTTGTAATTTTAGGCCCATCTCGATCATTTGTAATTTCTGCAAAGTATTTGAAAGTGTTTTACATGAAAAAATTTCGCATCATGTTAATAATCCCATGATTTCATCACTCCAACATGGTTTTATGAAAGGTCGTTCAACAATTTCTAATCTTACATGTATTACTCAGTACATTGCTGAGGGTATTGATAATCTCAAACAGACTGATGTGATATACATGGACTTCTCTAAAGCGTTTAACAGACTTGACCACGGTATTCTATTGAATAAACAAGGGACTTTCGAGCTTTCGACATCGCTCATCAAACTTTTCGAATCATATTTGATAGGCAGAAAGCAACGAGTTTTTAGCCGTGGGATCAATGGAATACTGTGCTTCATCTGGAGTGCCCCAAGGTTCCATACTTCGGCCTCTGCTTTTTACAATGTTCATAAATGATATAGCCAATGTCATTGATGTTGAGGGTTTATTGTTCGCAGATGACTTTAAGATTTTTCATTATGTTTCCAGCATCGGTGACTGTGAACGCATCGCAAGAAACTTGCGTAATGTTGTGAATTGGTTTGATTTCAACAAATTAAACAATTTCAATTACATTTGACAGCAAGGTCAATACATTTATTGACCTTGGCTTAACCTTTGATTCACAACTAACTTTCGTGCCACATATCAATGCTACAGTAACCGCTGCCTGTAGAGTATATGGTTTCATTGTTCGTGTTGAAAAGGAATTTAGCTAATTATCAACTCTGAAAACATTGTATAAGTTGTAAGATCTAAACTCGAATATGGATCAACAGTCTGGAATCCTGGTTATCAGTTACACATTGATCAACTGGAGTCTATACAACGAAAGTTCCTGAAACTTTTGAGCTTCAGAATTGATGGAATATATCCACGTATAGGCATACAACATGAAACGCTTACAAGTCCACATAATGTGGACACACTCAGTACGCGAAGGAAATACCATGCAATAATCTTTTTGCATAAAATAATTGACGATAAAGTGAAGTGTCAGAAATTATTGCAAAAGCCTAATTTCATTGTCCCAAGAGTTTCTTCCAGAAGCGCATTCACGTTCTACCTTCCAGCAGCTAGAACGAATGTTCTAAAATTTTCGCCATTGTACACGATTTGTGAACAATGTAATATTTTAGGAACTAAGGTGGATATTTTCAACTGTTCTGTTACTGATATTAAGGCAAGTTTCCTTGATATACATAATCTCTAATAAAACAATTATTTATATGTATTCACGAAGAGAATTCATATTCACTGATATAATTATGTGTGTATAAATGTTAATATGTGAATGTTTATGTATTTGTGTGTTTGAATTTATATGTATGTATAAGTTTGGTCAGCATTTAAGATTTTTTTCTACTTCTATAATTATTTTATCTCATTCCATCAGTTGTGATTCATATCACAAACTCTTTCATTAAAAATTAAACAAAATTGAAACTTTCGTACTACCAATTTTGTTTTTGTATATGTTGTGTTTCCTGTTTTGTAATTAGGACTTGTCCTGTAAAACAGTGTATGTGAAATAAATGAATAAATAAATAAATAAATAAATAATTGTTCGGTTATGTACACTGAGAACAAGCCCATTGTCTGTTCAGAAACGGCGTGTTCAGAACTGTAGGCATATTGCTTTTTACACTATAAGAAAGTGGAGTTTTTAAGGAAAGAAAATGCCACGGACTTTAAAAATTTTTGATTGAAAATTGGTTTGAAAAATTTCAAATCAGAAGAATTGCAGTGTATTAAAGAGATAAAAATCAAAACCATTTTTTTTTCAATATTTCACACACATTTAGAACTTATGTAGAAAAGTGTTGATACAAAAGTTAGAGATCTTATTACCAATAACTTTGCCATTCAACTTTTTCTATAGCATGCTTAGTTTTACCGGAATTCGGGATGAACCATTCTTTATCCTTAAAAACTTTATTCTTAAAAAGCGCTTCCACTTCCCGACCTCAGATCGTCCATAAATATTTTTTCCTCTCATTTGTGTTATACCCTCTTCCTCTTCCAATGTATTTCATCTTACTATTATTTTTTTCTTCACTTTACACCTTTCTCAAAGCTCCACCCCAGGTCTGTATTCATTAAATCGAACCAACCCAGTTTCTGACTTTTTCAACAGTTTCAAAATCTGTAACTTGATTGAGGTTATCCTTCGAGTAAGGGAAGATGCTTTTTGATATGAACTGTTCTTCAAGATTGAAACTTTCATTTTCACAATGATTGAAAGCAACAATGGTGATAAATGGAAATAAGTTCGTTCATGTACGATAGGATAAATTCTGAATATCGAAAAGATGTCTGCTCACGCGACGTCGAATCTGCTTATCTTCGGAAAAGATACCATGAAAATCGTTATGAAGTCGCTCAATTTCTGTTTGTCGTAATTTACAACAAAATTAGCGACCGTGACAAATTATGAGTGAAGTTATAAAACAATATGTAACAGAACCGAACTAGTTTCAGTAGTAGGCGTATTGTTTCTTTTAAATAGCAGTATTATATTTCATATTACGAGTGCAACACAAATCTCTGCGGTCATATTGATAGGTATTATAATATTGCATAAGATAATTCCTACACATCAGCCCATCTCAACCTGAGGTTGAACATTATTTATCTACGTTCATTTTCTCAAACACTCATATAAATGATGAAACTAACTTGATTATAATAACACATACACAGGCCTACAAAATAAAATTTTTCTTGGTGCAGCTATGTTTGTGCCTTTGGTCGATAAAGTAGGTAATGTACAATATATTGACATATGTCATTTTAAATCATCAGCTCTACTTTTTCTACTATCGTCATTTTAAATGTTTGCCGGTCTTGTTCGTAATTAGTCATTATTACGATAACATGGATGCAGTTTATATTACTATTTCATTATGGCTAACTCGTTCATATGTTAACCATCCTGATATGTTTTGTTATGTTTGTGGTGAATATATAATGAAAAATCAGTGTAAATCGATCACAAACTCTGTGAATCGTTTGTATTATGCCTACTTTGGTATTTAAAATCGACCAAGAAAAAGTGTGGCGCGTCGCTTCATAGTGTTGTAAAATATGCATTGAACATTTGCGACAATAGGGAAAAAGAAAACGTATGTCTTTGAAGTTTGAAGTGCCTATGATATGGAGAGAACAAAAAAAATCATTATGACGACTGTTACTTTTTTATGACTAATATAGTGGGCATCAACAAAAACAATCGCCATAAATGGAAATACCCTAATATTTCTTCAACAGAAAGACCTATTCCCCATTCAGAAAATGTTCGGATACCGGCTTTTCACCGGGTGTTGTCGAAATCTCAGGAGAATCAAGCTGAAATACCCATTTCTTGTTGACTTTGAATACTGCGGAAAAACATCAATTCCTAGTGCATTTGCGCAGAATGAGCTCGCTCAATGACCTCATTTATAAGCTATAGCTAGACGCTAGAGTTACTAGCGCCAAGATTGAAATAAAAAAAATTGTCTTTGCTCAGACGTTCGAGTGTCTACATATCGCCCGAGGGGATGCTTATTTCAGTTTTTTGTTCAAAAAAATCACATTATTAGATTCAAAAAAATTGGCCTATAAGAAATGCTATTCTTGTTGGGGAAAGAAATGTTATCAATAAACCATTAGTTTCAAGAGAAAAAATAATTCTTCTGCCATTGAATATAAAATTAGGGCAATTCGTATTCAGTTCAATGTTTAGAAAATCTGACTAGATCCACGAGAATTTGGAGATATCTAATGGGGACTAGTCAACTTTGTATCCTTTAGCAATCAGGAATATCGCACCAATTGAAATATTTCAGTGATGCGCGATTTTGGTGGTTGTACTCTCAGACAATAAGAATAAACTAATGAAATTGTTATTATTTACACCGGAGTAATAATTTCCAGGCTTGGTCAATGGCAAAGGATGGTGGTCACATTTACTAGAGAAGCTAAAATTATTGCTGCCAATGAAGCCACAAACGAATTTTTATGGATTACCATGTTATTCGAAACAATAACTCAAATCACCCAGATTTGAATGTGTGAAATAAAGAATTCAGCAGCAGTAAAATTCACAGACACAATCAAATAATTCCGTCGCAGAACCAAGCATATTGAAATGAAGCATGTTTTCTAAACGGTAAAGTCACAGGGTGCAAAGTTTAAAACCAACAGATTCCATCAGCTGAACATGTTGTAGATGTGATGACTCTTAATAAAACAAAATTGTAGATATATTGATGAAAGGAGTTCTTTTTCAAATTGAAATGCTTTCATCAAAAAGGCAAAGTATTAAGTTTTATGTTTATTGTGGATGCAAGTATTTCATATTTCAGTTACCTGTGATATTTGTTTTATAAATTATATTGTTGATGAAGGTTATCAAACTGTCATATCTTCACCTACTTTAGATCAAGTTAATCAGGAAGAACAGGCAACATTTCATAAATCGTTTCCATAAATTAATCTTCATCATTTAGAACTGAAATCGATTCGTTATTTCAATAAAACTTCATCATTATTAGATTCAATAAAACTTCTTTCATCACACTACCAATTATTGAACAATTATTCAATTATTCGACTCTTAGATAGGCAGTTACAGATGCTGGTGAAAGTATTTCAGCAATTTTTTTCTCATTCAATCTAAATTCATGTTAAACCATATCACTGTTTTTAATTAAATGGTGAATGCGCTGACCAGCCTGTATAGGTTATATGAATATGTTTCATACCAAATGATATTTCTAGTAATAGTTATGATTTTTTTAGTCTTCTTTCACCTTGAAAACATTACTATATATTATGTGTAGCCATAACATTAATTTTAACTTCAATTTATTTATTTGTTTGATGACTAGAAAACGTTTCAATGTTTCAGCTAAATTAGATATTTCTCAATTATGTCTCATATCATTTGACATTTTCGTTCGATTGAATAATTCTGTTGAAATATAACATCTGTCATTCTCCTTTGATTAATTAATCTGATATCTTATTCTCATATCGATACAAGCTGACCAGGCCAACGGTGTTTTCCCATATAAATTATATCTAGGGAATTTCTAGTGTAAAAAATATTACTACCTATCTCATTGTTAGTGTGTAGGTAAAGATGTGGTGAAAGCGTCATGTCAACGATAAGGGAATACAAAGTTAACATTTCCAAAATTTTTTAATTTTCTATAATCATTAATCAATTACGATAGTTACCTACACTAAAAACTAATATCAATTTGTAAATGCTTATAGCGTGAACAATATTTCTTGTTAACCCATCTTTAGATAACACAAACAAACTGGAAGGTTTACCCACTCAAGAGCATGCCACGTATATTTGTCCATTTGAAAAATATGATGTGCCCAAATTTTTTTTTCTGCCATTTCCAACAACAGTTTCGATATAAATAAAAAAAATTCATGTATTTCATAATTTCATAATAAATAATAATAATTTATAATTACAACATTCAGTTCTTTTCAGGTTGTGTAAATCATTTAATAACTGATTAGAGTGCTAACTATACTAAAAATTAATAATTTCATCATGATAAAAATGGGAATTAATAATAAATTTACTTGAGAACATAGTTAATATGAGAGTCAAACTGAAAGAGTAAAATGATTATTATAAACGTTACTACTACGCTTGATGCATAAACAATATTAATGGCCGCAAACTGTGGAGGGAGTGAGAGAAGGCTTATTATGTGAGAGAAACAGGAGACCGTCTTCGGTATCATCCCAACTGTGTGCTGTTTACTGGGAAGTGACACCGGTATAGTCTGGCAAATGAGTGTTGATCCAGAAAAAATGCGCAAAATTTTAAAAATCTATCACTGGTAACACTAAGTATAGCTGAAATAAATTCAATGAAGTTTCAATTAAATGTTCAACTGGCGGGGATAACTAACCAAGTGATATCGAGATCAGTTATAAAGCTGGATGAAAAATGATTAAGTTAATAAAACAACTATTAAAAAATAGGGGTTGGTGATAGAAGGGTGAAAATTGGGGTTGTATGTGTTGTTAATGCCACATTATAAAAACATTTAAAAAAATTTTTATCCAAAATTTTCGAAAAAATGTTAAGGGTTGCTAACCCTCCTCACTTAGGGGTATAAAAATAGATAGTAGTCGATTCTCAGACTTACTGAATATGCATATATAATTTCATAATAATAGGTCAGGCCGTTTCGGAGGAGTTCAATCACGCACGCCGTACCACAAGAATTTTATATATTAGAGATTCATTTGTGGCCGACAATATATGTGCTTACAAAACATTATTAGCCGCAACAAATTATATATTTGTATGAGCATTCCAAGAACTACTTCTCTTTTGGTCAGAGAGGTTATGTTTGATTTAGGTAAATATTGATCACAAAATTATTCAATATCTCTTTACTGAAGGCACTGGATCAATTTTGACAAATGATTGCCGAATAATTTGTCAAAAAAACCATAGATTTCAGAATCTATTACTTCAAGTTCAATGTATCGAATGCTCACTTTTGTTTGGTAGTCACTTTTCGCAATATTCCAGACTATTTTTGGAGAAAACGACCTGAACATTGAAAAATCAATGGAAACGGAAATTTTGTTTGCATTCCATCTTGGTGTATAAACATAAAAAATTAATAACTCTGAAAACTATAGCGTATCGTGAGAAAATAACCTAAAGACTGCAGTCATACACAACATGAAAATTATAAAATAATTCAACCATATGATATCACTTTTATACTCATTTATGATGAAAACAATTGTGGTTATGATTGGAACCACATGTCGGAGTTTGTGTTTTAAATATTGACTAGATGATGTGCGTAGTTTGATAAAATTTCCTCTTAAATAGTATAGGCAAGAATGTCTTCAATGGTATTCGATAGAGAACTTCGAATCAATCAACAGATATTATTTTCTTCTTTACTACAGTGAAATTCAATTATTGATTGCAGAGGAGCATTTATAAATTTCTGAACGATTAAATCAAATGTCAATGGGAATCAAAATAAAAATTAATAACCTTGAATAATTGGAATCTATTGGCAAATATATAAGAACTGAGAACCTCCTACAGTCGTTAGCAGTGAACTCTTGTCTAGAGGTGAGGTAAACGTTAACTATACTGAGCAACATATTCAAATTAATAATATAAAACGAAATATCAACGATGAAGGCTGAAAAACAAATAATCAAGAATATCTGAGCTGCCTGAAGAGAAGTAATCACCTTCATGTACAAATATTAATAACTATTATTAAATGAGGTATTGTTCGACTCGACTAAATTGAAATGGAAATTGGAGTTTTAGAAAGTAATGTCATGTGTTCGCCTTTGTTGAATATCGCTTTCCTAATTATTTTTTAGTTGAAGGCATCGAAATAAAACGAAGGCTAATTAACAGGAAAACGTATAAAATTTTGCCTGTGTCTAATTCGTTTTGGCGCCTAGGGGAACTTGACATGGAAATAAATGTGTACCATAATAACCGCAATATTTTAATTGAAATAAAATATACAGCTTATGATCCATAGATTGATATTTTTTCATTGAGTCATCTGTTATATATAATTGGATAATTTACGGAATAGCAGATTCAAAAATCCTCCTTTATTTGATGTGACATATACTCTTTTCTGCAAATTGTTCACGATCATTTCACATAAACGTGATTCAATTGTTCATTTTCCTTCTGTAATGCAAGGATAATTGTCAGCTTGTTGATACAGACCTTTCGCTTTAAAGAATAACATAAAAAAAATTTCATTTTATAATGAATAAAAAACAATTATTTCAGTTTCACAGAATTATATTGTTGTTTGACAATTGTTTCGGGGTGTTATCCTGAAGTTAAAAAATTAAACTGAAGACCTATTTTCAGGAATAACATTTTGACAGTTACCTGGTATAGAAACATAGAGGCGGAGAAACGGATGGAGAATTTTTTAAATCGATGACTTCGAAAAAAAGTAAATGAATAAGGCCTCGAAGAATTCAGAAACGCGGATTCATAGAGCCATAATTGGACCCTAATACGATAATAGAAACATATCAATAGGCTGAAACTGATTGTCAGTAGATGCAGTTAAGTTTTATCATTTTCTCGAAAGCTGACTCCAATCCACCACAGCTACACATTTGAATGTCAAATTATACATAGATGTGTTAAGTTTGAGAATCTTGGAGTTCTTTTCGACTATAAACTATCCTTCTCTAAACCGTGTTATATAGCCGTGACATATTAGATGTTCAGAGAACACCTAATATGTATCACGGCTTCTGCTCCTAGAATGCTGGGTTAATTGGTCAGAAATTGGGGCAGCTTTTTCAATCTTTAATAAAAACGCTGTACTATTACTTTATTCGCAGTAAACTGAAACATGCGTATATAATCTAGTCTACTTGTATAATAATTGCAGAATCTATTCTATTGGAGGCACTTCAAAGGAAATGTCTGTGGTGTATGTACTACAGATGTTATGAGCAATATCCTTCTAGAGGCTTCGATTATTCCATCCTAACCGATAGTCTGGGAAGTGAATTATTGAAGTCTTGGTTATAGAATTATTTGGTCTAACGTTTTTCCTCAAAATGTAGCACAATTCGATCGACTCACCTTTTCTTTTCAGCAACATAAATATTCGCGTACCCAGACCTGGTCTGAGGCGGAATAATACATTTTATGCCAATTACATCAGATCTAATGTTAAGTCATCCATTGATATTATTATGATATCTATTTTGATCGGCTATCAAAGATTTTGACATGCCACTCAGAACAACGCAATAGGATGTCGTCATATTTTCATGAACTTCTACATATGACTTTGTGATATATGCATTGCATGCATTTGGGAAAATCACATATGTGCTCCCCCTAAGGTAGGAACCCCTGAACAAGGCAGTTTTGAGGATTATCAAAAATAATGCATTTTTATTCTTTTTAATATTTTTACTGTGTATGGTTAATCAGCTGTAATTTTTTAAACTAAATTTTCTATCATTGAGGAACAGATCTTTTGTGAATATATATTCTAAAGGATTTCTTGAAAGGCTTCATGAATTGTCAATTCTACCACACCGAATTAGTGCCGCGAGTTTCACCAACCCCACTTTTGGATGATCTATATAAAACTTTCGGTTTCAACTGATCAGTTCTTCGAAATTTTTCAATCAAACTCTCCATAGGTCACAATAAGAGTGTTCAATAATGAACACAAGTTTTTGTTTCGTCTATAATTTTAATTTTATAAGTAGTAAACTCCTAGCAGTTATTTTTCAGGGTTGCTAAAACTTGCAAAACTACAAAAATTGAGATCGCTCGAATCTTGGGTTACTTTCGGGAAACTTTTGGAGTTTCTTTTTTACAATAGAATTTTGCAGTCTATTCGAATTGATAAGAGTATCTATACGATAATATGAAACCAAATATGCTGAATGGGAAATGAGGTCTACAGTTTTCAAAGTTTCTGGCTCTTTTTCACATGAAGTATGGTAACACATTTGGAAGAATGATTTCATTTACAATGGCCCCCCAATTTGCAATGACCCTATTCAATTGTTTCAGCAAAATTAAAGAATCAACAGCTAGAGTTTAATAAAGTTGTCACAATTCAAACGCATTTGTTTAGGAAATTCAAAAATAAAGTGGGTGATCTAGTATTGAATGATATTCGTAGCTCGAAGTAGTATGTTATCCTTTTGAAATTATTTCATTCCATGAAAAAGAGAAAAGTGTGCATTCGAAATCCGAACAGTATCTCTCAGAGATCGAATTCAGATGTTCCCCTTTATAAATAAATGGAAATTGATCAAAAGGAGTTCGAAACAATGATCCAACCAACTGGTTATCTTCCTTACATTTGAGACCCTAACCAAACTCAGTTATACATGGGAAAATTGTTATGTACTTACAATAAGTCTTTGCGTTGTTTTTATGTGGAAAGTCACAATATTTTGCAAGTTTTCAAGATTTATGCGTCTCTACACTCCCTAGAAATTCAATTTGAAGACATCAGAACACAACTTCTTCAGTTGAAGGATTTTCATTCAAGATTTTACTTCCTCCCATGCCGCTTTTTCATTATTAGCAGAATTGATTTTTTCAAGATTAGATCGAGGTGTAATAATCGAAAAACGTAGAACAATATGTACATTTGAAAATGCCCACAGCTCCGTTTTTCAATGAATAGAATACTATCTATTGCATAACCTCAAAAGTTTCCTCGTATTCTTGTTTACATTAATTCAAAATATATTACATCACTTCCTAAGAACTACACCAAACTTAATACATATAAGCTCTACATTGGCATAATTACCGTTTACTCTGGTTACACAAGGAACACGTAGCTATGAAGTTTAAAGTTGAAGGAGTTTCATCAAAGGCGTAGTATTCTGCACACTCGTGAACTTGGCTAACGAAAGTTGAAATCAAAGCAAATCCATTACACGCGTGTCTATAAGGGCTGAGCCGTGGGTGGGCTTAGTAGGGACCCCTACCTGGCTGTTCGAATGCAATGATCCAAAGAAAATTAAGTTTTGTCGCTTTACGACTGAACGGACGTGCATTTCAAGTCGACAGGGTGGAAGGGAGAATTACCACAGACACACAATATTTGTCTGTGATAATTCCCCAAATACACGCAGAACACTGACCTGTTATGTACTTCAGCAATAGCAAATAAGAGCAGAAGAAACGTGTCGGAGCGATAATGACATTTATGGTATTGACTGAGTTAATTAAATTATCTCCTATACGATTGGCCATTCTGAGTTATTGGCAAAGATGATTAATGGATGTGTAGTCACGTACCACATATAAAGTTTACCTACAGTTTAATATGATCCAACATCTGAGGTTGACGTGAAATTGTACACGAAGCAATTTCTACTCTAATACTTCACCCAAAAGTTTTTACACTTGAATGAATGATATAAGTAGTTATTGATCATGAAAAGAGAAACTTTCCTCTGACATTCATAGCACAGATTGTTTGAATTAGATTTGTTGACGAAAATCTTCAACCCCAGATAATTTCTATTTAATATATGTGGATTTTAAGTGACACTGAGCCCTCTATCTTCCTTTTCAATCTTGTTGTATCTTATATTGGTTCAATATCTTCGATTCGTATAGAAATGTTATTTCAAGGGGTTGTTTGAGAAAAATCCGAGACTATTCAGTTCATCATAAACCTCAGAATTAGAAATATCGAAAAGGGGTTCGTCACGGTTGCATTTTAGTTCCTGTTAATATAAACTGAATTATGCTCATGAAACAACTGATAAGCAACCGCTCTGGGACATTTTCAGTGAATTATGAACAAAAATTTTCAACTAGGTAGTTAAGAAATATGTGCCCAACATTAGTTTCGATGAGACAAATTCCTGACCACCATCAGACAACAACATAATCAAGGCTAACTAACGATAAAAGCAATAATGACGATAAACGCAAAGAAGAGTCAACGAATTCGAATATCTAACTTTCAATATCAATGGCATAATTGATAACGGTTTAGAAATAGAAATGCGAATAGGGATGGTAAGATAAAATATTTGGATTTTCTGAAACTGCTTAAACCTGGTCAGCAGATGAAAAGGACTCTGATAAGTTGTACATTAGTACATCAAGAATAAAATACGGCTATATATATTTCCCCAGGAATCACTCTGGTGATGTATACTGGAATGAACGGGCTATAATGTATTCCCAAATTGAATTACTACCAATGATGAAAAGAGTGGTATTGTAGTCAAACATGACTGAGCCTTTTGTACTTCTTTGGATGATTAATTCCAAGTTATACTTGATCTTCAAATCTATTAAACGAGAAATGTTGAAACCAAGTGGAGGAGAATTAAATATGTATCATTCACAGGAATATTAACAAATTTGATATGCATTGGTTCGGATTCTATTCCTTTAAGAATTTCCTCTGGCTCTTTGTGAACATTCAACAATTGAAGTAGCCAGAAACCTGTACCTATCATAAATTGCGATGAGACCAATTCCTGACATATATCAAAGAAAATAATTAAGCTTCATTCCCTTGTTTGCGGTATTCAAAATTTCAAAATCGGAATTGAATAAATGATTTTCGTTAATCAAATGATTCGCATAATGAGAATCTGTCTTCTGATTATCAAAGCTACGTTTATGTTCCGAAATTCTTATTTGAAAACTTCTAAACGTTCTACCAATATAAAACTTATCACAACTACCACAGTTAATTTTATATACACCGGATTTTTTATTTTTGTTGACTTTAGATTTGTTATTTTTGATATGTTTTCCTAAGTTATTATCAGTACGGTAAGCAATGTGGATGTTATACTTAAAAAGAAGAGATTTGAGTTTTTCACTGGACTTACCGATGTACGTAAGACTGTTATAGTTGATATTGTTTTTGACTAGGGGATAAACCAAACCAATCGACTTTTTGAAGTTTTTCTTCAATATCATATTATCTATTATTTCAGGATTATAATTATTATTCACGGCTATTTGGTTGATTAAATTTTTCTCGGTGTTGAAATTGGTTCTAGAAAGAGGAATATTTACTAATCGATGTATCAAATGTATCAAACTAATGAAAGCTGCCATTTTGTGTTGAAATTGATGCATGGAATATAATAATATAATAATGTATAATACTATCTGTATGTGATGGTTTATGGAAAATTGAGAAACTATGTTTGTTATCCAGTTTCATTATTTTGAGATCAAAAAAATTAATAGAGTTTTTTTTCCCAAGGTCCAAAGTGAATGTAATTTTAGGGTGTAACGAATTAATGAATGTCTGAGTGTCGAGTTGCCGAAGAGTACCACTGAAACAACAGATGATATCATCTACATATATATACCATCAAATAAATTGACTACTAATGGGGTGACAATGAATTAGTTTTTCGAAATTATCCATGAATATTTCAGCCAACAAGGGACTAAGAGGATTTCCCACAATTAATCCTTCAGTGCTGCTATAAACTAGGTTTTTAAAACAAAAATAATTTTGTTCGAGACATAATTCCAAAATAACATAATCTTCTAGGATAAATGCAAAGAAGAGTCAACAAATTCAAATGCCTACATTTCAATAACAAATTCGATTTTGGTATAGCAAAATGCGGTATAGAAAACACGAACAGGGATGATGAGATTCACTTCTGTTGAAATGGAAAGACATATTTGCAGAGGAATTATCGATGAGCATAGTAGGTACTACAAATGACGAATTATGGTCTTGAATATAAACTTAAATTCAAACAATTGAACTTATGATTTACACTTTATTCACTACATAGCATAGCGCGTTTCGTCGTTACAAACGACTTCTTCAGATGGTTACAGAATAATGGAAGTTGAATAAAGTGTAAATCATAAGTTCAAGTGTTTGAATTTAAGTTTAAATTCAATTATAATGGATTTCCATCAAGTAAGCGCGAACACTATTAAATAAAAAAAGAATTATGCTCTGTTTGTTTTATAATGATGAAACATGTTTTCTAACTCAAATGTAGAGTCTACCGATGGACCGATTTCACTTCTTTTTTGTTGTGTTTGTTATGGATATAAAATTTTGGTGAGTTTAAATAGACTAAAATACACATAACTAACATAGCACGTGGTATATTTTATTATGAAGAAGAATACATAGTTTCTTCAATTTTCAGTTGAAATTTCGTTTTTAAAAATGATAGCTATTAAATGTACAAACTTAAGTCGCAGAACTCGCAATGAAGCAAGTCAAAGATATAATAGAGCAAGTCAAACTGACGAGCAACGCGAAGCTTGATATGAAGTTCAACGGAATCGATGGAATCAGAACTAAGAGTATGAAACAGAATGAAATAGAGAATATCAATAGTTGAAATAGATTACAGTTCACAGCAAATCGTTGCTATTGGACCAATGAACGTTGTGTTTCAATATTGCAAGGCAAAGTTTAATTGTTATTGATAAGAAAATACTACCACTGATGCGACAAAATATTGCGCGAAGAGTCAATTCAAATAGACGCTATTGGTACAGCCACCAGAGGCACTATATTCATTGGTTTTCGGGAATGGACTAAATTCTGAACATTTTTTGTATACTCAGCAAATATCTCAAATAATTAATGATGAGATATATGAGACATATACTTGATACGAAATTAGGAATATGCCGTCCAAGTCTCGAACGGACAGATTAATGACTTTGAATACATGAAATGTGTTAATGTAGAAATTTTTTGATAATTCGACTGATTTGAAATACAGAAAGTATTGCACTCCCTTCGTAAGTGAGTGGGTCCCTGGCTCCTCGCGGGATAAACATTAAAAAGAAGATAATGTAGCACAAATAGAAGAAAATAGCGCAGAAGAAGTATAAAAATAAATGGGCGTACAAAGTTCGCCTGGTCAGCTAGTTTATTGAGAATTTTCTGAAACCTAGTCAAGTGTTTTTATGCTATATATTAAACAATGTTTCACCAAGAGAGCAGCGAACACTCAATCAACTTTATTAATAGTGTTTTTAACCAGAGAAAATATTTTGTCAACAATCATCAACAAAGAAGTTTCGACTAAATTCGAACAAAGATTCGACCAACATCAACGATATAGATTCATACTTGCATAGTATGTGTGCACTATAACGGTAAATACAAAAATCATGATACAAAAAGCATATTTTTCCATAAAATATGCATATATCCTTTACAACTTGCCTGAAAAGCTCAAAACACATTACATATGGTGATACTAAGGGAGAAATTCTTAGGAACTCAATATAAGTCCGATAATTTTCCCTATAGAATAATTTTATAGGCAGCCTTACTGTATTTTTCAAATATGAATTTTTTTAGCATAACCACTTAGGCAATCTACTAAAATGCTAGGATCAAGAAAATGGTTTTAGGAAACAAAAACCAAGAAAGGTCCACTCATTTGCTTTCATTCGTATTTTGGGTTGTTTGCTTCATTTCAAGATATTTTTTCAGTTTTGCTCTATTAGTTGGTTTTGACCTTTTAACATTATTCGAAGAATGAATTTTTGAGTTAATAATTTTCACTTAACTTGTTATTTCTCTTGCGTTGTATAGTTTTCACGAAGATAAGGTACTAAGAACTGTACGATATCTGAAATGAAATAAAAATTAATTCATTTCCTGAAGTATAACTTTCTGCCTTGAACTTTATGCAATAGTCGAATTTTTAATCTTGGAAACTATAATGTGGAACCGCTTGATATGAAAAATAGGATAACATATAGAATACCTATATATTTTCATCATTACGCCATAGAATCTAAGAAAGCTGAACGATTTATATGTGAAATTCGAGCGAGCTCCTTCGCAATTTCGTTCACGGAATACGGAAGCAGGTCTCGAGAAATAATATCCTAAAATAACAATGCCTATCTTATTCTATTCGATTCAAGGTGGACGACTCAAGATGTAGCTGCGGGCATCTCGACAATAAAGCGGGAGGTTCGTACATCGAATTTACACCGTCTAGGTCGATCCTATGCAAATTCTCCGGCTCAGATCCTTTGAACTAACGCCGGAATGTTTTTTGTCTTACACGTAGGCCGATTTCAAAACCGACCACAGCGTTTGTTCAAGTTGGAGATCAGATTCGAGTAATCTTTGAGGAAATGAAACTCTTGAGAAGAATAACAAAGAAGTTTACTTTGAACTTTTGATGTCAAATTATCAATGAAAATTTCATTTCAGAATATATTTCATTTTATTGAATTATTTTTATTGATATTCCGTTATTTCATCAAATTATCATAATTTCATAATTTATAATGTATGATTGATTTTCTTGGGAATAAGGTTTATTCAAGTTGATGATTTTATTTTATATACTTTATTCTCCTTTTTTCAACGTTTCGGCCTCAATTAGGTCTTTTTCAAGGGACTGAAATAGAAAACAAGTTATGCGGTCACATATTACGACTTTCTTATAGAATTTGAAGTAATAAAGTTATTTACATAAAAATGTAGGTATTTCATAAACGTTATAAATAGACATCGGATTATATGCACTATCAAAATACCAAAATATTCAAAGCAAATATGCAGTAAAAAGGGTAAAATATGCATAAAATACGCACAATCAAAAAACATTTACAATTACAATTTATGTTCATTATTTTTTTTATTTGAATTAACGTGTCTCGATTACTTAATCATTGACACATGGTACAATTTTTACAGTTTCATGTAATAATAGTGTTAATGCTACATATACTTAGATATACATAATTAACAATATATTTGTAATGAAATTAGATGGAAATGTATTATTTCTAGATGTGTAAACTACTACTACACAAGGTTGTATAATCCACATTTCCCGATAAATTTTAATGTAACTTCAATTTGGGCAGTTGTGCTCAGAATGTCTTTGATATTGTGTTTAGTCCTAGTTGGTTACGAACTGCCTCATTTTTTGGACACCAGATGAGTATATGTTCAACTGTAAGGGGGATATTATCACAGTATTCGCACTCAGCTTGTTCTCCTGATATCATCAAATAACTGTAGCTACTATTTTGTCTTGTCTCTTTAGGGCTAATCTTGTTTCTTTTTAATATCATTATTACATAATAATAAAAAATAGAATATATGTTAATATTTTTTTCATATAATATTCAATAAACTATAAGTTATTATCACGTGAATAATAAACTTATTTATTATAATTCTTGGGACAGTAAAGAATAATATATTTTTCTAGGTTTTCTGCAGCAAACTTGTGACTTTGTCACTTAATATCAGTTATAGACTGAAAATGACCTTTCAGCAGCAACTTACGTTACCAGACAGAACTTTATTCTGTTAGTCACCATTTGACTTTTCAAATTGATTTTTCAATTTGGCACCATTTTTGCAGATACCTAATCAGGCAGAGTTTGACCGGTGAAGTTGATGGACGCGTCAACTTTCTTCATGCCTTCAAAACCAGGGTTTTTGTAAAACAAAACTGCAATTAATTTGCCACGAACCAATTGCGATAGTGAACTCGGAAGGGCGTTACTCTGTTCAAGCTAAGATTTTAGTTTCTAGTTTCTCAATTGTATCGAGAATATTGCTGAAATATGTTGCAAAAATAGCAATATTCATTAAAGGATCCTAAACTGTCAGATGGCTTGAATCGATTGCAATGGCGCCTGATCTGTCAAATTTTCCAACTACTTCTTTTTTAGCTTCGAAATTTTCAGCATCAAACAATTCGGCTTTCAACCAAGTGCCCCACCGTGTTAATCTTGGTTCTGGAGGTAGTGCTACGTTTGGTAGTTGCTCTTTATATACTTGTACTCGCGATGGTATTTTTAAAAACGATTTTCTTGTAGAAGTAATCAATTAATTGACTATCCCGAACTCGTTTCTAATCTCTTCCACAACTCGATGTAATCCGTGGGCTAGGCATTTATTTTTTTTTTGGCATACAACATGCCAAACACATGTACTATTGAAATAAGCACTATCAATGAAAAAGTACCAGAATATGCAATAACGCTACAAAAATAGAATTTTATCTCCGATGTCTAGTTATAAATATTATTACTTTAAATTATTACCTTAAAACACTATTCACTATATCCAAGACAGGACTGAAATCACACCGACAAATTTGATTGTTTTGCTTTTTCGAATGCATCGGTGTTCTCGTATTTTAATGCATGTGGTAAACATACGTCGCTTGAAATTCGTCCACCTTTGTTTGAAACCCACTGGTAGTCCCGTGGCATAAAATCCTTCCTTCCCCAAAACTATCATATTTTGAGAATATTGTGATATATCTTAATTAAACCTTTTATGTCCGTTTTTTCATTTATACCAGTATTACTCGTTTTTATTTAAATCATTTCAAGAAATTCCCGTTTCTGTTTATTTGTCTACCTGTGTTATATTTTTGTATTTTCGTAATGGAATTCATATTTGAATTTGGTTTTGTGATTTTTAAGGGTCGTTATGTTTCTTCTATCGTATTTAGGCTCATTTATACGGCTTGCCAAATATTAGCGTGTTTGTCCTATGTATACAGCATTACAATTTGCACATGGAAGAATGCAAATGTTAAATGTTAATTTTAATGTTTGCTCACCGATCATTAAAAACTAATTATTCTAGACTAATATCAAAAGCATCCACAGAAAAAACTAAACACACTGTATACAAAATTCCACATTCCAAATTCTATAAGTAAGTCGTAATATGTGACTCCATAACTTTTTTGTATCTCAGTCCCTTGAAAAATGCGTAATTGAGGCCGATACGTTTGAAAAAGGAGAATAAAGTATATATAAATAAATAAATAAATAAATAAATAAATAAATAAATATATATATATATATATATATATATATATATATATATATATATATATATATATATATATATATATATATATATATATATATATATATATATATATATATATATATATACTTTGCTCTAATTTTCAGCACACGAAAGCATTTTTTCAAAACACACTTTCAATAATCTCATTATTTCTAAGATATTTCTCAACAATGAAAACACAATGTGGTATTATCAATTAGTAAAGCTCCATTTTCATTATACCTGCACTTTCGATACAGATTAAACTTGAATAGAATACAACAAATTTTGAAACTATTGAAATTTTAATTATCAAACTAGTTTCGTCTATTACGGCCTTATCAAGTATGAATACATGCGAACAAAGCAATAGTATTCATTGGAACATAATAAAGCAGGGAAGAAACAATACAAAAACGTCTTTTTTTTATTCGCATGAAAAATAGAGAGGAACAGAAGAATTAGTCGATACTTCCTGGAAAACCTTTCATTTTCAAACTATTGAAATGAATTTACTGTATTGGCGTACATTACCATTACCGTACATTACGTCAAACTGAAATTTTTTGATTTTCTGAACTTCAAAACATGTTCAGTTGATAAGAAAAGTCCTTGATAAGTTGTAATGTACATCAAGAATAAAATACGGCTATAATCTTTGTTCAGGAAATACTCTGGTGATGTAGGTATATTTGAATAAAATGTCAGTAATATCACCTAACTGAAGTAAAGCTTTTAATGAAAAGACAACATGACATGAGGGCGGGTCGTTCTTTCGATGATTATTTCGGAGTTACAGTGGACAACCAAATTTTCTAAACCATGTGGACAAAAATCAGATGAATATTTTCAAATTTGAAATGCATTGGTTGGGTTTCTTTCCGTGAACAATTTCAGTAGCATTTTTGTGAATATTCAACAATTGAAGTGCCAAAAATCTTGCTCCAACCCAAACAACAAAAACCAATTCTCGACAAAAACTGATTTATTATTAAATTAACACACTCAGATCACACTCTAAGGAGAAGCGGCGTGGTTTTATTTTTTTTTACTATTTAAAAAAACTAAAAAAACATCTTTACTATTTGTTATAGTAAAGATGGACCAATGAAAAAACTGTATACTTGAAAACAATGAAAAGTTATTGAGGCCAGGTAAAACACTTTTTCTTCAAACAATTTGTATCATATAAGATTTTGGATTATCTAGATGTTTTAGGGATGCTAATGGTGATTGCCTGTAAAACTCATCCGAACCTTCTTTCGAAGAGGCTATTCACAAATAAGATTATTTCTCAACCTTCCAATGACTTTTCTCTATAAAGTATTTTTGGCATTCAATGAGATAAAATATGAATACATAATACTTTTGCCCGAAAACAGTACAAGAGTGTACAATATTTCTTTTTAATATATTCAGTAATATTGTATAGGTACTATTGATAATGGGTAAACCACCCGAAACAGATATAGAGTTTTCAATATATTCAGTGAAACTTAAGTCACGTGTGTTAATTACTAATTTATTGTACACTTGGAAAAGTGTATAACAAAAAACCTTGTAAAACCCTAAGTAACATAATTTATAATGAAAACAATATTTAGAATTTTCTCATAATTTTAATAAATATGCATGACGACGTTTCGAAGTACTACTTCTTTATCAAATGCTGGATTGATACTAGATGCAATTTTACAAAATTCACTACTTATAGCTATTTTCACAGAACATTCCAGGTATGTATTATGACCAACTTAGAATGAGGACATAGAACAACTGATACATAACAAAAGGGTCTTATACCTGGAAATGAACAACGAAAAATCACTTTCTTAATTACGGTATGCCTACTAAAGATATAAATAATATGCGGTAAAGATTTCTAAGAAACCAATAAAGGAAAGTTAAAACTTTTTTGAACATGAAACCGAAAATTTTTTACAAATAATTAACTAAACCTACGTAATCAATCTGATCTGCTAACATTCTTATTGAACATATTAAGTAAAGGGCTAGTGTTAACATCTAACTGGCTATTAAGTAAGTCCCGAATTTTTGAATTTATTAATCTGTAATGATTCTAAAAGATTTAGTTTGGAACCTTTATTCTCTCTATATAATATTTCAAACTCTGAACTAAATTTATGATTTTCATCTATTAAATGGTTGGCATAAAGAGAATCTGTTTTCTTTTTCTCAAAACTACGTTTATGTTCCGATAATCTAATTTGGAAATTTCTGAAAGTTCTTCCTATATAAAATTTTTCACAACTACCACAATTAATTTTGTATACCCCACACATTTGATTTTTATTAATTTTTGATTTATTATTTTTAATTATTTTACCAATATTATTAGTGGTCCTAAAAGAAATATTAAGCTTATAGCTTGCCAAAAATGATTTTAATTTTAAACTAGGTGTTCCCATATATGTTAAAACATTAAATATTGACTTTTCTTTAATGAGAGGATAAACTTCTGAAACCGCTCTTTTGTAAAGTTTTTTGTTTATTAAACTGTTTATTAATTCTGGTCTATATTTATTGTTTGAGGCTATTTGCATAATTATGTTTTTCTCTTTGTTAAAATCAACCTTCGAAAGCGGCAAGTTAACAAGTCTATGAACCATACTATTGAATGATGACATTTTTTGTTGTATGGGGTGAACGGAACTATTATGAATGACTGTATCCGTATGTGATGGTTTGTGATAAATAGAGAACGAATGCTTTTTGTCTACTTTTTTAATTCTTAAGTCTAAAAAATTAATTGAGTTTTCCATTTCTTCTTCTAATGTAAATTTTATTTTGGGGTGTATTGCGTTAATGAAATTTAGAAAAGAATGAAGTTGTCTATTCGAACCTGTAAAGCAACAAATAATATCGTCAACATATCTAAACCAATATAGAAAACGTTGGCTCAACGGATGGTCGTGGATAGTATGTTCTAGGTTGTCCATGAATATCTCAGCACATAAGGGACTCAGCGGATTTCCCATTATCAAACCTTCAGTACTGTTAAAAATCTGACCGTTAAAACTAAAATAGTTTTGTTCTAGACATAATTCCAAAAGCGAAAGAATGTCTGACTTCAATATTGGATCTACACAGTTATTATTAAGTGACTTTTCAATCAATTTTAATACATCGTTCGGTGGCACACTTGGGAACAGATTAACGACATCAAAAGACAATAATTTTGAATTTGCAGGTAAAATTACATCTTTAATATTGCGAACCAATTCGTACGAGTTTTTAATAGCGTATTTAGGTATAAAATTACAATGTTTTTTAATAACCTCAATTAAAAAATGTGACAGAAAATACGATGGGGCGGTTTAAAACTCGTACGAATTGGTTCGCAATATTAAAGATGTAATTTTACCTGCAAATTCAAAATTATTGTCTTTTGATGTCGTTAATCTGTTCCCAAGTGTGCCACCGAACGATGTATTAAAATTGATTGAAAAGTCACTTAATAATAACTGTGTAGATCCAATATTGAAGTCAGACATTCTTTCGCTTTTGGAATTATGTCTAGAACAAAACTATTTTAGTTTTAACGGTCAGATTTTTAACAGTACTGAAGGTTTGATAATGGGAAATCCGCTGAGTCCCTTATGTGCTGAGATATTCATGGACAACCTAGAACATACTATCCACGACCATCCGTTGAGCCAACGTTTTCTATATTGGTTTAGATATGTTGACGATATTATTTTTTGCTTTACAGGTTCGAATAGACAACTTCATTCTTTTCTAAATTTCATTAACGCAATACACCCCAAAATAAAATTTACATTAGAAGAAGAAATGGAAAACTCAATTAATTTTTTAGACTTAAGAATTAAAAAAGTAGACAAAAAGCATTCGTTCTCTATTTATCACAAACCATCACATACGGATACAGTCATTCATAATAGTTCCGTTCACCCCATACAACAAAAAATGTCATCATTCAATAGTATGGTTCATAGACTTGTTAACTTGCCGCTTTCGAAGGTTGATTTTAACAAAGAGAAAAACATAATTATGCAAATAGCCTCAAACAATAAATATAGACCAGAATTAATAAACAGTTTAATAAACAAAAAACTTTACAAAAGAGCGGTTTCAGAAGTTTATCCTCTCATTAAAGAAAAGTCAATATTTAATGTTTTAACATATATGGGAACACCTAGTTTAAAATTAAAATCATTTTTGGCAAGCTATAAGCTTAATATTTCTTTTAGGACCACTAATAATATTGGTAAAATAATTAAAAATAATAAATCAAAAATTAATAAAAATCAAATGTGTGGGGTATACAAAATTAATTGTGGTAGTTGTGAAAAATTTTATATAGGAAGAACTTTCAGAAATTTCCAAATTAGATTATCGGAACATAAACGTAGTTTTGAGAAAAAGAAAACAGATTCTCTTTATGCCAACCATTTAATAGATGAAAATCATAAATTTAGTTCAGAGTTTGAAATATTATATAGAGAGAATAAAGGTTCCAAACTAAATCTTTTAGAATCATTACAGATTAATAAATTCAAAAATTCGGGACTTTTACTTAATAGCCAGTTAGATGTTAACACTAGCCCTTTACTTAATATGTTCAATAAGAATGTTAGCAGATCAGATTGATTACGTAGGTTTAGTTAATTATTTGTAAAAAATTTTCGGTTTCATGTTCAAAAAAGTTTTAACTTTCCTTTATTGGTTTCTTAGAAATCTTTACCGCATATTATTTATATCTTTAGTAGGCATACCGTAATTAAGAAAGTGATTTTTCGTTGTTCATTTCCAGGTATAAGACCCTTTTGTTATGTATCAGTTGTTCTATGTCCTCATTCTAAGTTGGTCATAATACATACCTGGAATGTTCTGTGAAAATAGCTATAAGTAGTGAATTTTGTAAAATTGCATCTAGTATCAATCCAGCATTTGATAAAGAAGTAGTACTTCGAAACGTCGTCATGCATATTTATTAAAATTATGAGAAAATTCTAAATATTGTTTTCATTATGGATATTAATTTTCTCCAAGTATCGGCCTCATCAATCATTAACATAATTTAAATAAAACTAAGTAGTTTCTCGATTTTCACTATAATGAATTCAAACCATGACAATATCGTTTCGCCAACACAGTGGATTCATCAAATGTTGATGATAAACTGAGCTCAGTTTAACATATTATTATTATTAATATACATTTGACAAAGATATGAGCGTAATTTATCTTCTAATCAATGTTTTCGCCCTATTTGTATAAGTATCATTGGAGACAATAAAAATGAATTCACGATGATTTATGAGTATATAAAATAAAAATATAAAGAACCGCAAATTATACTTCAAACATTCCAAAACGGAAATTATCGTGTTGAAAAATAAGAGAAAACTTACCATGTTGTATGGTTGCCATAGTGTTAATTCAAGGGTCATCTATTAAGCTTCAGCAGAAAGAAGAATAACCCGTTTGGCATTTATCTGTCAGCTTCGTATTTGCAGATATTTCGCTTTGCTTTCCGTCAACTACCACGGTGGTTCACGTGTGGGATCCTCTGTGACTCTCCGTTGAGAAACACTGAGCTATCCTGAAAAAATTGAAATTTGTTATATAAAGAAATCATATTATAAAGCATTCGAAGTGATGGGACTGTGATGTGAGTTGCAAAATACTAGATCACCAATTAAGGTAAAACTATTTTTTCGGATTGATTTTATGTATAGCACTGAAATTCATATTTCTATGAATGTACCATACAATACTATACATAAAAAAAAATTTTTGGAATGCTATTTCAAAAGCTTCACTCAAATAAATACAGAATATTATTTTGGAAGTAATATTATCCAAATGCAATTTCACACTGATACAAATATATATTTGAATGTTTATGGAGGTTACTTGATGTGTGAAACCTTTCCAAAATCAGAACATTTGGGAAAACACTGTTCCCTAGATTTACTTCCTCCTTGAGGAAGTTTTGGGGAATAAATGGATTCTTCAGACTGAAAAAACAAAGTACCCATCCTAAGTAGCAGTAGTACTGGTCAATAAGTGAAAATAGAGAAAAGTACGTCTACAATTGTTCAATGAACGTTTGTTACTCTAGGAAACTGTTAAAATTTCAATTTACTAGAAACATGTGTTCATAACGTTGAATTCTCGTAGCGCGAGATCCGATACAGTGAAGTTATTTCCTCATCTATTATTCAATTATAATGATAATAATATGAAGTTAGTGATTGATGAGGCCGATACTTGGAGAAAATTAATATCCATAACGAAACAATATTTAGAATTTTCTCATAATTTAATACAGATACGCATGACGCGTTTCGAAGTACTACTTCTTTATCAAATGCTGAATTAGCAATAGATATAATTTTACAAACACAATAATTATAACTACCCTCACCCTAGTTAGAGTAGTGGTTCACCCTAGTGAGTAGTTCACCCCTAGAGATTTGTATTAATATATGAGAAAATTCTAAATATTTTTTCATTATAATAGAAAGTCTTGATCTTCAAAATTCTCGTAAAAGTCCAGAACGACTGATCTACACAATCAATTTCCAAATACGTTGACAGAAATTCAATATATTTTTCAATATAATACAATAGCTGGAAGTAAACACCAATAAAATCGATAAAGTTACAACTAGATATTGAAAATTAGAACATTATAGCTAGAAGTTAAATTGAATATAAACTTAAATTCAAACACTTGAACTTAATATTTACACTTTATTGACTACATAGCATGACGCGTTTCGTCGTTACAAACGACTTCTTCAGATGCTAACAGAAAAACATATATATATTTTACTGAAGAGGTTGTTTGTAACGACGAAACTCGTCATGCTAATCGTATAAAGTCAATAAAGTGTAAATCATAAGTTAAAGTGTTTGAATTTCAATTTATATTCAATTATAATGGATTTAAATCAAGTAAACGTCAACACTATTGAATAGAAATTAAATATTGATATTACTATTAATATTATGAATATTGATATTAATAAAAGCGAATTAAAACATAAAATGAAAATACAGACAAATAATCAGTATAATTGTACAAAGCCCAATGGCCGTTCGGATACCGTCGTTAAACTGTAGGCCAACTGAAATAAAAAAATTCTGACAATGATATTAAATTATTTTCACACGTCGGTTATGAAATGACATAATTATATAAAAAAGAATTATTCATAGAAATATTTCTCAGTGATTTATAAGTAAAATATGTTCTGATTCTGACACATCAGAAGTGACTTCTACGAAATCTAATTGATAATATTCATCGTTTTCTCTTTCTCCAAATACATACTCTGAGTACATCATCTAGGTTTCACATAGCTCTCAGAAACGCTTCATAGTCTTTATGGTTCACTTCAACGGAGTTTGCATTTACTGCAAGAAACCATATTGAATTCACACATAGATTGTTCGTAAAATGTTCTGATGAAGAAACTTCTAGCTTGTTGGAATCTGATTGGATTCAATATCTCTTATCCTCTCCATCAAATGTTTTTTATCATTTAATGTTGGATATACTATTTGTAACAGCTAACATATCGCCGTTGATGTTGAAAGAAACTCCTGAACAAGATCAATGTTTGCATCGAAGAATAGATCCATTGAGTCTTTTAATAACGTGAGTATTTCCTGGAAATCGTTTCGTTCGGAAAAGATTCTAAAAGGCTCGACTTGGATTCAATATCAATATCAATATCTCTTATCCTCTCCATCAAATGTTTTTTATCATTTAATGTTGGATATACTATTTGTAATAGCTAACATATCGTCGTTGATGTTGAAAGAAACTCCTGAACAAGATCAATGTTTGCATCGAAGAATAGATCCATTGAGTCTTTTAATAACGTGAGTATTTCCTGGAAATCGTTTCGTTCGGAAAAGATTCTAAAAGGCTCGACTTGGATTCAATATCAATATCAATATCTCTTATCCTCTCCATCAAATGTTTTTTATCATTTAATGTTGGATATACTATTTGTAACAGCTAACATATCGCCGTTGATGTTGAAAGAAACTCCTGAACAAGATCAATGTTTGCATCGAAGAATAGATCCATTGAGTCTTTTAACAACGTGAGTATTTCCTGGAAATCGTTTCGTTCGGAAAACATTCTAAAAGGCTCGACTTGGATTCAATATCAATATCAATATCTCTTATCCTCTCCATCAAATGTTTTTTATCATTTAATGTTGGATATACTATTTGTAATAGCTAACATATCGCCGTTGATGTTGAAAGAAACTCCTGAACAAGATCAATGTTTGCATCGAAGAATAGATCCATTGAGTCTTTTAACAACGTGAGTATTTCCTGGAAATCGTTTCGTTCGGAAAACATTCTAAAAGGCTCGACTTGGATTCAATATCAATATCAATATCAATATATCTTATCCTCTCCATCAAATATTTTTTATCATTTAATGTTGGATATACTATTTGTAACAGCTAACATATCGCCGTTGATGTTGAAAGAAACTCCTGAACAAGATCAATGTTTGCATCGAAGAATAGATCCATTGAGTCTTTTCACAAAGAGAGTATTTCCTGGAAATCGTTTCGTTCGGAAAAGATTCTAAAAGGCTCGACTTGGATTCAATATCAATATCAATATCAATATATCTTATCCTCTTCATAAAATATTTTTTATCGTTTAATGTTGGATATACTATTTGTAACAGCTAACATATCGTCGTTGATGTTGAAAGAAACTCCAGAACAAGATCAATGTTTGCATCGAAGAATAGATCCATTGAGTCTTTTCACAAAGAGAGTATTTCCTGGAAATCGTTTCGTTCGGAAAAGATTCTAAAAGGCTCGACTTGGATTCAATATTAATATCAATATCAATATCTTTTAGCCTCTCCATCAAATGTTTTTTATCGGTTAATGTTGGATATACTATTTGTAACAGCTAACATATCGTCGTTGATGTTGAAAGAAACTCCTGAACAAGATCAATGTTTGCATCGAAGAATAGATCCATTGAGTCTTTTAACAACTTGAGTATTTCCTGGAAATCGTTTCGTTCGGAAAAGAATCTAAAAGGCTCGACTTGGATTCAATATCAATATCAATATCTCTTATCCTCTCCATCAAATGTTTTTTATCATTTAATGTTGGATATACTATTTGTAACAGCTAACATATCGCCGTTGATGTTGAAAGAAACTCCAGAACAAGATCAATGTTTGCATCGAAGAATAGATCCATTGAGTCTTTTCACAAAGAGAGTATTTCCTGGAAATCGTTTCGTTCGGAAAAGATTCTAAAAGGCTCGACTTGGATTCAATATTAATATCAATATCAATATCTTTTATCCTCTCCATCAAATGTTTTTTATCGGTTAATGTTGGATATACTATTTGTAACAGCTAACATATCTCGTTGATGTTGAAAGAAACTCCTGAACAAGATCAATGTTTGCATCGAAGAATAGATCCATTGAGTCTTTTAACAACGAGAGTATTTCCTGGAAATCGTTTCGTTCGGAAAAGATTCTAAAAAGCTCGACTTTTCATTCGTTATAAAATGCAGCTGTATGATCACAGTCTGGAAATGCGTAGAAATCTGTCAAACTCAACTACAAAGTGGGAACCAATTTCATTGCTAGCTGCATGCAGCTAACGCAATGAATATATTTCCTGTTACTTTTCTTAGAGAAGATCAAATTTGAGTCTCCGGAATTTTGTTGATAGGGTTCATCAAAATAACTAAGACATCCGTGTCATTCGATTCGATCAATGTTTTCGACTTAAATACAAACTACAAACTGCGTTAGCATTAAACTAAATCCTGAAGAATGTGCCTGGTATTTGCATGGCTATTCGAAGTCTTGGTGGTTCATACGACACCTATTTTTCTTTAGAACTGGAAGACTTACTCAGAGTAGAGATAATAAATAAAAGAAAACTATGAAAAACTATCAAATCTAGGCTACCATCGATCAATCCAACTTTTTCAACAAGCCACTGTTTTCAATTAGATTGGGACTGAAATAAGTATTCATACTATGTTATGTAACGAATGATTGAATAACAGAGAAGTGTATAAACTTTTTATAGCAGGTCTCAGATTATCGTATAACAATAGCTGAAACGTTGTGAAAAACAATAATTGTTAATTCGAAACAATTGTATACATTCCACTAAAATTAAAACAATTAACAAAAGTAGTAAATTAATAAAATGTATAATTTTTGAAAACGAGTTTGTAGTTATGAAGATACGTAGCAAATCATGTGGTTTTTTAAAATTCATCGAAGTACTTCGGAATATACGATTATATGCATTTCAATACAGTTGTGTTTATCGTTTATCACATGTGTTTATGTTCTGTCTTATGTAAGGAATTAACAAAGTGATGAAAACTCAGCTGAATTATCAGGCTTGTGAACCACCAAATAGCTTATAATGAAACAAAAACAGACGTAGTACAGGGTGTACAAATTATTTTGCGCCCATTATCCCAGACCCATGAAGGGATCGACGATATACATCGATGTTTTAAAACACTCTATATATTATATTGATTCATCAAATCAAACCAAATGTATTTTTCATTCAACATTATATTAAACATCCATGTTTTTCATCCCATGCATCGAACCAAGCTAAGTTTTCTAGAAAAATCCTACTCAAAATATTCAGTTAATTTAATTTCCTTTATTTTTACTCAGAAATCTTAGTTGTATAACTGATTAACAGTTCTCTTCAGGTATACGTCGAAAGATTCTATGGTTGTGATAACTGCATGGTAATTTGGAAAATTATAAGATATAGTTTCCACTATTGCCTAAAATCGCCTATAAATATCTGACAATGATGGGAACATCGGTTCCTTCTTAAACCTGATGACGCAAGAAAGAAATAGATTGAAGGGCAAAAGATAAGACAAACTTTTATTTTTACATGATATTGAAAAGAGTTATTGGGATATTTAATTTATATTATGATCTAATTAGCTTGTAAAATTTAAGTATAATAATTTTAGCTTGAAAAATTCAAGTATAATAAAGCTTTTGAACAAATGCCTATTTCATTATTTCTAAACCACATACAAAACCAAAAATAATCAATATATGGCAAACATCGATGTATATTTTGATAAACCTTAATGAAGCTTTTTCAATAAATGCTGTTTTTTTAAAACCACATATATAAACAATTTTATAGAAAAAGAATCGGTGTATAACAAACATCGTTGTAGTTTTCGATATATCTTGAATAAGCTTTTTAAATGAATTCCTATTTGTTTATTTCTAAAACACATGTATAAATAATTTGTATGTCTGTATGGATATGGAAATTATCCCTGAGTAGGGGTCCGCCTAAACGTTTTTATTCAGTATAGAATGATTGACATATATTTCATAATTTCTTGCGAACAAACTGAAAGTACAATATTTGATAAGCTTGTTTATAGATAATACAAATTCACTCATTAGTCACAGCTGTTACTATGACCTAATCTGTGATGAATAATAAAATTTAGGGTGTTCATATATTTATGCACTATATATTGAATGCGCCATGATTATTTATCGGCACACTAAACACGACAAGATCATTTCAAAATTGAAATTGGTTCTAGTGTTATCTTATCCGTATTATCAAGAATTAGGAATAGTTTCACTTAGCATATTGAGAGACAATATTGTTTCAGGCGTTTCCGTTTATGACTCGGTAAAACTTGTTATCTTCCATAAAATGATTTCGGAGAAGTTTGCTTTCCATATATCCTTTTTTCTTACAATTTCTGTTCCAGTAGCTAGTTCAGAAACGTTATATTTATTTCAGAAATCAGTGCAAACCTATTTGTGGAGTAGAATGTCAAAAACGAAAATATTAACTTCGAAAATTCGAACTGAAATACATGTATACACACTTTGACGTGTGCCAACATTTATTTTAATTTATTGTGAAGTATTCTTTTTTTCCCGTTTATTTTTCGTTTATTCAGTAGACCTACAGTTTCAGGCGTTTCCGTTTATGACTCAGAAAAACTTGTTATCTTCCATAAGATGATTTCGGAGAAGTTTGCTTTCCATATATCCTTTTTTTTTACAATTTCTCTTTCAGTATTTAGTTCATAAACGTTATTTTTATTTCAGAAATCACTGAAAACCTATTTGTGGAGTAGAATGTCAAAAACAAAAATATTAAGTTCGAAAATTCAAAGTGAAGTTATTACATTACAATAAATAATTAATATTTTCATATTATAAATTATCATACATTGAATCACTGTGAAAATATTAGATATAAAATATAAATTTTCAAATCTGCGAATGTCTAAGCGAAAAAAGTTCAATCTTCTTTTGACCTGTGCCAACATATATTCAATTTGTTATGAGGTAATCTTTCTTTCCCCGTTTGTTCTTCTTTTATTCAGTGGACCTACAGTTTCAGGAGTTTCCGTTTATGACTCAGTGAAACTTGTTATCTTCCATAAAATGATTTCGGAGAAGTTTGCTTTCCATATATCCTTTTTTCTTACAATTTCTGTTTCAGTAGCTAGTTCAGAAACGTTATTTTCATTTCAGAAATCACTGAAAACCTAATTGTGGAGTAAAATGTCAAAAACAAAAATATTCGAGTTCAAAAATTCAAATTGAAATTATCACATTATAATGAATAATTAGTATCATCATACTATAAATTATCATATATTGAATCACTGTGAAAATGTTTGATATAAAATATTAATTTTCCAATCTGCGAATGACTGAGCGAGAAAAGTTCAATTTTCCCGTATTTTAATTTTCAACATGTATTTTAATTTTTTATGAGGTAATCTTTTTTCTCCCCGTTTTTCTTTCATTCAGTAGACCTACACTTTCAGGCGTTTCCGTTTATGACTCAGTAAAACTTGTTTTCTTCAATGAAATGATTTCGGAGAAGTTTACTTTCCATATATCCTTTTTTCTTACAATTTCTGTTTCAGTAGCTAGTTCAGAAACGTTATTTTCATTTCAGAAATTACTAAAAACCTATTTGTGGAAGAGAATGTCAAAAACAAAATTATTAAGTTCGAAAATTCAAACTGAAATTATCACATTATAATTAGTAATTAATATTATCATAATATAAATTATCATATATTGAATCACTGTGAAAATATTGGATATAAAATATCAATTTTCCAATTGAATCACTGTGAAAATATTGGGTATAAAATATCAATTTTCCAATCTGCGAATGATTAAGCCAGAAAAGTTCAATTTTCTTCTGACCTGCGCCACTACGTATTTTAATTATTAATGAGGTAATCTTTTTTTTTCCCTGTTTGTTTTTCTTTTATTCAGTAGACCTAAAGTTTCAGGCGTTTCCGTTTATGACTGCTAGTGCAGAAACGTTTTTTATTTTAGAAATCATTGAAAACCTATTTGTGGAGTAGAATGTCAAAAACGAAAATATTAAGATCAAAAATTGAAATTATCACATTATAATTAATATTATCATATTATGAATTATCATATATTGAATCACTTTGAGAATATTGGATATAAAATATTGATTTTCCAATCTGCGAATGACTCAGCAAGAAAAGTTCAATTTTCTTTCGACCTGTGCCAACATGTATTTTAATTTATTATGAAGTAATTTTTTTTTCCGGTTTTTTTTTTTATTCAGTAGACCTACAGTTTGACGCCGGTTCCGAACGACTTGTAATCAATGTACATTACCCAACAATTATCATTAAACTACTCAAATCACGGACAAACACATACACCCATGCCTTAACCGGGGCTCGAACACGAATTCTACTGCCCATAGTCGGTGTTCTCCCGACTAAGACGCAGAGGACAGCTTTTTTTTTGTATTTCTTTCCATGAAAGAAATATTTATATACTCGATATTTATCTACTCCAATGGAAGGCAATTTCAATTTTTTATGAAATTTTTTTCGATTCATTATTCTTTTGTATGTGTGTACATACGAATTTAATTACAATTTTTATCTTCTCTACTAAAACGGTATCACCTAATAATAAAAACTTTCATGGAATAGATAGCTACCTACTATTCGTTTTTTTCAAACTAGACATTAACAAATATTTCACCAAAAGTTGTGTCAGAAATCACTAGACAGTATGAAAAGTATTCTGATGATAAGGGTCTTCTTCGAAGATAATGAAACAACTGATATTTTGCCGTCATTGCACTTTTTGTTCTTCAAGTACCTTGATGCACTCGGCACACCGAAGATGGGAACCAAGTGTACAAACACTAATCTTGCATACCTAAATTAGTATAAAAATCAAGAGTTCTGGGCAGTTTTTTTAATGCACTTAAGCACATAATGATCTAACCATTTTTCTGCAATCTGAAATCATCAAAACTTGTCTGAGGTAATTAAAGCCCTACATGATCCTCAAGAGTATATTATGAAAATTTGATATACGATAAGACAATATTCAACATTTCCTACGTATATTTCTACTCATTCTACATCTCCTTCTGGCATTAAAGGAAGTCAGTACGCTGCTATTTTGTGCCATAAACAGAAACAAAATAGATCGTCTCAGTTATATTTAGCTTAGTAAAACATGGAAACCATATGTTACGTTGAAGCCAAGCTTCGCGTATCAGCCCATAAAATACCACATAGAAAAACCGAAAAGAACTCGGCAATAAAACGATATATTTGTTAAGGTCATGAATGAAACATAAGACCATTAAGAGAATGAGTGAGCCACATCAACCACGGTAATTTCCGCAGCTTTCCGGGTTTATTTTTCCACGTCGAAAATTAAATATTTGAATTTTGTAATAAATTGAAGCGAACCAGAAACAAGCTTTCATAATAATTTTGAAACTGACCAGCTTTGTTGTTCCCACGTTTATGAAGGCTAGATGTATCAGAAAGCTCTTTGATGTCGAGTTATTGTTATCTTAACCATTAGTTGAAAGTATGAAAATATTTTATGTGAAACTACTCACGACGGCACAAATTGAAATAACATTGATTCTTCCCGAATTCTTAAATTATTCATGAATATGGTTTCTTTGGTGGAAAGTTAAGATTCCATTGTAGGTACAATTTTCATCTATTCAAGAAAGGGTGGATCAATAAACTTCAGTATTTCAAAGTGATTCAGAGTGAAGCATAAGTTGAATGAATTTCAAAACAGTCAGAAATCTTCATTGGTTCAGTATAGATACAGGTCAGGAACCGAGGAGCGAAAATAGAATCTCTTAACGATAACCTACAAAAATGCAAATGAATCAGAGTATATATACAGAGTTTCCTAACCTCTCTGACAAAAACGAGAAGAAATACTAATAAAATTTTAAGTTGAACAAATGAGCTAAAATTTTTCCAAATATCAATTTGATTTTTAAATACAGGTTATTAGAACAAATTAGTAAATACAGGATTTGAACAAATGAAACATGAACAAAATTCCCATAACTATCAATTATTGAACCGTCATACTGAAAGTCAGCACTGAAATGTATTCAAATTCGTCTATCATTTGTGATTGATTGATAAAATGTACTCAACTATTTCAGAGTTTGAAACAGTAAGAAATGGGAGAAAATGCAAGAGAGTTGGTTTTCTCAGAATTAATTTTAACGTTAAATCAGAAGAAACTATCCAGTGCTGAAGAAGCCCAAACGATCTATTTTTCTGATAAATGAAAGTCCATCAAAAAGAAACTCACGGTATAATTTTCTATTTTATATAAAGGTACGCTAATCGTAGTGTATAATCTCTACGTTCTTACAACTTGAACTTGGCTACGCTATTCTGAAGAGAATCAAAAATCTCGAAACACGTTTCAACGGCTACTTCGAATTGCGAGCTATATATATATATATATATATATATATATATATATATATATATATATATATATATATATATATATATATATATATACGTGTTTTTTATTCCTCCATTAGAATTGCCTGTATTGTATCGTCCCAAGTATTCCTTGGCCTTCCTCACTTTCTCTTTACTGATGTTTCATACTCCAAATTTTTTTCACTAGTGTTCAGTGAAGGTGTTTCACCATCCAGTTGTCGTTTTTAGATATGTCCCTCAAGTGATTTCACCCTTAGTTCATCTCTTATATTGTCCATTGTTGTCACATATATATTTACTCGTCTCAATATATATATATATATATATATATATATATATATATATATATATATATATATATATATATATATACATATTATTATTTTTATTATAGCGATTGTTTCCCATGAGGGCAGCGATTGAACTTGTATTCGCAAATATTAGGACTTTTGCTTTATCTGTTGGGCCTCCCAAAAACGCTTCATCCTCCCTGAATGCTCTTTCTTCCGCATATGTCCATTTTATTCCAGGTTGGCAATTAGATTTTTGGTCAAACTTCACATGTGCGATTTTATAGCTATAACAATCAGTGCGTCCTTTGACATTTTTTATTGATCTGTTGTAGATCTTTTTGGACCTCTTTTATATATATATATATATATATATATATATATATATATATATATATATATATATATATATATATATATATATATATATATATATATATATATATATATATATATATATATATATATATATTATATATATATATATATATATATATATATATATATATATTCGTATGCACAGATATCTCTTTTTTATTGACAAAACTCTTTTCCAATAAATGCTTATGCTGCGCTCGTAACTTTTCTTGCGTTTGGTAACCTTTATGAACTTCGGAGACTTTCTGTCGAAAGATTTTCGAAGAGACCTTCATAACACACCTTCGGTTTCAAACAAGTAAAGAGTTTTTCGTCCTTCTCAACACAGAGATTGGGAGACAGCCTGTATAATCAGATCGTGTCTCGTGAAAAATATGAGCTTAAAACATTTTCCTCAGTCTGGAATAAATAAAAATGAAACGTTCATTATAGATTTTCTCTTTCATGAGTGAATTTCATGAATGAAAAATTGAAGACCTAAAAGCAGATGTATCAAACAGATTGAGAGTACAGATACTAAAAAGAATATTGCATGACGTACGTTTCGAAGAGGTTCACCTTTTTCAAATGCTACGTGCAGACTGATGTCATTTCTGGATTACAAACAATAGGTAAACTTAAATTATGAATACAGAGAAAACAGGTAGATAACAGGTAGAAGGGATCAATTCATACTGAACTACTTTATAGGAAACTGAGTAATTTTGAAAAGATTGAGAAGGGGGCTTGAGGTATGATCGATTTGGCTGTTCAAAAGGTGGCCAGAGTATTTGTATTTATTTTTTTGAAGTGATTCTAACAAATTAAGCTTCATTCCCTTATAAGCGGTATTCAAAATTTCAAAATCAGAATTTATGATTGAATATATGATTTTCATTAATCAAATGATTTGCATTTTTGAATGCAAATTAAAAAAAAGAAAACACATTGTAATGTGAATCTGTCTTCTGATTATTAAAGTCTACGTTTATGTTGAGAAATTCTTATTTGAAAACTTCTAAACGTTCTACCAATATGAAACTTATCACAACTACCACAGTTCATTTTATATACTCCTAATTTTTCATTTTTGTTGACCTTAGATTTGTTATTTTTGATATGTTTTCCTAAGTTATTTCCAGTACGGTAAGCAATGTTGATGTTATACTTAAAAAGAAGAGATTGGAGTTTTTCACTGGAATTACGGATTTTGTGAGACTGTTATAGTTGATATTGTTTTTGACTAGGGGATAAACCAAACCAATCGCCTTTTTGAAGTTTTTCTTCAATATCATATCATCTATTATTTAAAATTTTCAAAATTACTTAGTTTCCTATATAGTACTCGTAGTTCAATATGAATCGATCTCTTCTACCTGTTATCTACCTGTTTTCTCTGTATTCATAATTTAAGTTTACCTATTGTATGTAATGGAGAAATGTCATCAGTCTGCACGTAGCATTTGAAAAAGGTGAATCTCATCGAAACGTACGTCATGCAGTATTCTTTTTAATATATGTGTAAATCTTGACTTAACAATTGTTTCATTATGTTTATCGATTCACATCAAGTATCGGCCTCATCAATTATCAGATTGAGAGTATTTTCACTGAAAATTTTACTGAATACTAATGGTTGTAGGATGTAATACAATTGAAAATCGATTCCTTGTCATGAATAACATTCTCTCTAAAGTACGTTCAGAGTTCAAGAACTCGACAGTTCTTGAACAAGCAGCATCTATTTATATTATCTTCAGATTGGACGATTATTTTTGGGTTTTCATCAACTCAAATTTCCTTCTTCCTCGGATTTCCTCCGACGAATTCAAGAAATCCGACTACATCTACACAGCAAGTTAATTTATTAAGAAGCAGCAAACTACAGTATTATTTTCCATTGGTCTTCAATCTGAATACTATGGAAAAGTTCAAAATTACTTTTTCACCAGAAAACAAACTCCGAAAATACACGATTAGAGTTGTTGAAACTAACTTTGTGTTCCTGAAAGATAATAGTCGTAAAAACGAAGTGGAAATATTATCCGTTCTCAAAAGAAAACTCGCTGCCGGTTCAACCTTCGTGGAAAATTGAAAAGTAGAGGAGTTGTCTGATTACATCTAGGAAGCCGGAAAATACCACAGATATACGTCACGAAGATAGTGAAAACGCTTTCTGTGAAGTTGCCACGCAATTCTTTCACCGAGTTTCTGAAATAATGAGTTTCTCTCCCATCTGAATTTCTTCGAATAAAATAATGCTGAGGTTTCCGCAACTATGAAAGCGAAATATACGAGTATACGTCTGGAACAAGAAAATCCTCCATATTCTTTAATGTTGGAGTTCCTTAAACTGAATTCCCAGATATTATGAGGAACCTTCCCAGTATTATCATGAACCTTCAAAATAATGATTTCCCTTCGAGATCAGTTATTGATATGTCGAATGAAACTGAGGTTACAGCAATTTAAAATTGAAATGTACAATACTAGAACAAGAAAATGCTCCATATTATCTAATGTTGAATTTCTTAAACCTTAACTTCCAGATTTTATGAGGTGAACTTTCGAAATAATTCTTCCTTCTCAAGATCACTTTGCACTAATATGTCCGCCATTTCATAAAGCAATCGAAGTTATCAAAAATTATTTTTGTACAAATCAGAATGACGAAATGTTCTGAATGACGAATGTTCTGGACTTTCACCAGTTACCAGCTAAAATGATGTTGTTTGTGTAAAATACATAAAATGAACAAGCAAAAAGGTGTAGGAGCTCTATATCAGTTTGTATTTCTAGGTAAGATTCTTTCTGAAACCTGACACTCTCATCTCAGAAAAGAGCTTCTTGGGGAGTGCAGATATACTCTCCCTTCAGCTTTCTTTGCTGAATTCAAATCAACTGAGAAAGAGATATATATGAGTTGCTACCAAATTCGAAAGATTTGTGTTATCACTGCTACGAATCCTATATGAACTTTTAGTTTAAGCGTTTAGCTGAAAGAAAATCAATTTTTATGTATATGAGTCTTATGGGAAACTTGTTTTTCGAGAGAGAGAGCATTTTCATTCGAATACCTATTGTAATTTCTCGAAACTTTAATTCTTAATCAATGCAGTTTCAGATAACAAATCGATAAATACGTATCTACACCCGCGAAAGCCAAGCAATGTGAGGAAAGTGTCGATGCATTTGTGTGAATGAGTAAGGATGCATTTGTGTGAATGAGTAACAGGTTGGTATTATTTTATGTGTGAGTTTGAGAAGATTTGTCCTTAATCTTCCATCAAACTGTTAGAAAGAATAAGGACAAAATAAAATTTGCGCCGTCATTCCAATCTGGTATTCCAGCGGCAAGAACGAGATGAACGCAGTTGTAACAGAAAGTGATTTATAACAAGACGCAAACATATCCGACCAGGATCGTGTGCCGTACAAGGTGAAATTTGTCACTGGAACGTTTCAATCCGCAGTACGAACACGTCGCAGGAAACGAATTGCCTATCAATAGGAACGAGATACGATGGTTGCTACTTATACTTTATGCCACAGCAACTACGTGTTTCAGGAGACATCCAGCTTCAAAAATGTGACACTCAGCATAACCTCAATTTTTCACCAAAACCATAGGAGTATATAAGCTAAATTATGTCTTTCCTTAATAACTTATATAAGGAATTCAAACGTTGCTTTTATTATGTCAAAATAAATCTAGGTGCGTCTGGATTGATAACGAAATACCGACATGTATTGAAAAATAACTTAATGTCTGAAAGTGGATTTACAAGTGGCTCGAGTCATTTATACAAACTGGCTTGCGCGTGTTTGTATCGAAAACATCGGGACAATCGAATGTTTTCGATTGCCGTTATCAAAATATCGCCGTTCTCTTTGCACAAAACTGTGAAGTGAGGAACACTGAAAAAGCTTTCAATACTCAAATTTTGGCTGTTTTTTCGCCATTCTGTGGAACTTTGAGTGCGAAATGGGAAATTCGGAAGAAAAAATCATGATGGTTGTCACAACTACAGTATGCATAACAAAAAAAAAGCAAAATTGAAGGAGAAAACGAAAACATGAAAACCATGATTGCTCAAAAGAGATATGTTTTCCCATACAACTTTAGTAGCTGAAGTGTACAGTGAGCCGTGTGAATATCACAACTATTTGCGAATGGATGGAGACACAAACCTGCATTTGCTAAGTCTTATTACATTATTCAAAAGCGGTCGCTGTATAGTTTTCTCTTAAATTTTCACAAGCATGAAAATGTCTTGTACGTTTCTATGACATCGAAAACACCTTGCTTTTTGTTGAGAATTTCATGCTCATGTTCCACATTGGGGACTGAGGCTTGAACAACGTTCATACGATTGCAAGCCCATTGCCTTCCGGGACAGATTTCACTTAAGCCAACTTTTTTAACTTGTGCAAACTTCAAGCTTGCTTTTGCACATTATGATTTCATTGTGCAAACCGGCATGCACAATGAAATCGTGAGACATCTGCAAGTTCAAGTGCAGATGTCTTGAGCATATAAACTGACGTTAACGTTCTTCAAGCTAAGAATGTACAAGAACCTATGCCTCTACAAAAAGCACTAGTTAAATATTGTCTTCAAAGACGAACCAAATTGAAAGTTATGGAAAAACACATCAAAAAAAATCTTTCTTGTTTGTTAACTTGAATAGCAGGAAAGCTTGCATAACAAAAGTGCCATTAGAGTAACCTGAAACCATCAATTCTGAATAGTAGGTAATCAGTAGCGTGTCAGAAGGCTTCGCAGAAACAGGAAACAGAATGAAAAGATCAAGCAAGGTGTAATGACATGTAATAATGGCATTCTGTGTCATCACAATCACAAATATCACACAAACGAATATTTAACAACCGTGAAAATCAAATTTATTTATTCAGGGATTCACGTGAATTCCTTCTATAACAAAAATAAAAATAGCGAGAAGAAAAAGTTGAGAAGGCTACAAAGTTAATATTCATCCTATTAAAATCAAAGCAACATCCCTCCTTATACGACTAAGTAAAATATGAAAAAAATCCACACCACCAGCCCAAATCACATTCACATTTCTTAGGATTCTAGGTAGAGGTGAATTTCTTGGAAAAAGGTGTTAGGTTAGAGGTGAAAAAGGTTGGACTGCCTCGTGGATATTGCAGAAACCTGTATATCAATCCTACCAAGCAAATCAGAGCAGTTCATGTAACACTTGATAATTTTGGACAAAAACACGATCTCTGCGAGCCCCAAGAGTGGGCCAATCACGTTTGTATCGCAGTAGATGAGAAACTTTCACGCTTACATGCAAGTCTGTAGGAGATATATAGAAGAAATTTGTTTTGAACTGATTTTTGCACTGACTGCACACAATTTTTTGCAATCCTCAAATGAATATGGGGACCAAACAATTGAGACAATTGATGAGTAACTCTCCACACAGACCTTGTTTGGTACCAAATATTTCTGAAATTTCTCGAAAGTGAAAATAAATTTTCCACATTCAAAAACACCGTGGAGAACCTGCTCCGAAAATCACACAGATAAACACCTTATCACACAGATGATTATTTACCTCTTATAATTGAGTGAGTAGTTTCACTAGTGTAATATTACATCTATAATTGTTTTCACCGAAGTCTTAATGTAAATGCAACTAATAAGGGGCATACTTCACTTCACACAGTCATCCACAGACGTAAAGCAAATAAAATTTTTGTCATACATTTCAGGGAAATCTATGACAAAAAGCTCGGAAAAACCATAAACAACTTTTTTATCGAAATATTTTACAATAGAGATCTAAACTGATTGATATGTAGTGAGCGTATTTTTGGAGACAAAGCACTGAAAAATTTCCATCTCCAGTAGTTCGGACTATTGTACGACCTGTCCAATTTGGTGGAATTCAGTATAATATCAAATATAACCTCAAAAGCAATCCGAATATTATTCAAATCATATCCACCATCAGAAAAAGTGCTATAATCTGAAAATCTCAAATAGGACTCGCAATAAATCCTTGCGGTACTCCTACGGACAGGATCGTGTTATCTGATCACCCTCCACAAGGAACACTTATTGACATCTATCGGAAAGATACGAAGGAAATGATGCGATTCTTTTTTCAATAATCGTTAATGTTTGTTCGTCAATAGGCCAAAAATATTAGAAGCAACCCTCGTAACAAAAATCAGAATTATAAAATAATTTGAATCGGCATTCCGCTTAACTATCGACCGCAAACAGTTGAGGAAAAATTCTGAGGCATAATTGCGACCGCGGAGGAAATCATCAACGATGGAAAAACAACGAGAAGAAAATTCTTCTACGCATAGGAGCGCTCAAAACTCGAAAAAGTAGCCGGAACCAAGGCAGCGCTATACGCGGAGAGTTATTGATAAAATGGAAAGACACCTTGAGTTTTATATTAAAGGTCAGATTGGCGTAATTAACCAAGTTTTGACCGTTTGTAGAAATACCTGGCGCGTTTTATTTCGGATCGTTAAGGAAATGATATGCGGGAATTATTTCCTAGCTTTTCGAAATAATGAATTTTGAAAATCGATGAAAACTAATTACATCCTCTGCACCTTGAAAAATTTTATGAAAACTTGACCATGATAAAACTCGACAATCGTTTAAATTTACATGAGTTATCTATGAATGTTACGACTTTATTGTTGAACTGGTTTGAAACTCAATTCTGGGAATAAAGGAATAAGTTTTTTCAATGTTTTTTTTCAATATCACTTCCATTCGAAATTGTTGATTTTATGTTAATTTGAAAACAACAAACACCCGGATTTTTTATTGATGTCGAAGGTGAAGAATGTTATTAGCCTATTTCAAATAAATATCAAGAGTTAGCGACCTCTAAATATCTGTGAAAATGTCATATATTATGGGTTCGTTATATGTGGTGGGTAGGATATCTATTTCGGAGATCAAAAAAATTATAATTCAATTTGAAAATAAAACGTATAATTTGTAATTCTAGATTGGACTATACCTGAACTTCTTTCTATATGGATTTCGTATGGTAGTGTATTGTAAGTGTTTGCTTAGCATACGTCAAAAAAGAAACGATTTATGCATACTCTGGGAGTTTAATTTTAAACGATTTTTTGGGAGATGAAATACATTAAATATAAGTCATTTCCCTAAAATACTTCGGCAAAACTGTGGAAATAGCATTTCAAGGAATAAATTGATTGTTGAATGTGATTGATTGAAACCCATTTTTCGCCAAATTAACTCTAATATATAAAATTCTCGTGTCACGGTGTGCGTGACTGAACTCCTCCGAAACGGCTTGACCGATTTTTATTCAATTTTATATGCATATTAGTAAGTCTGAGAATCGGCTACTATCTCTTTTTCATATCCCTAAGTGATGAGGGTTATCCACCCTTAACATTTTTAAAAAATTTTGGACAAAAATGTTTTTAAAGTTTTTTCATAATGTGGTATTCAAAAAATACATACAACCCTAAATTTTCACCCTTCTATCACCAACCCCTATTTTTTCATTCCGCTCGATAACTGATCACTTGGTAAGTTACCCCCGCCAGTTGAACATTTAATTGAAACTTCATTGAATTTATTTCTGCTATACTTAATGTTACCAGTGCTAGATTTTAAAAATTTTCCGCGCTTTTTCTGGATGAACACTCATTTGCCACACTATACCGGTGTCACTTCCCAGTAAACAGCACACAGTAGGTCTGAGACCGAAGACGGTCCCTGTTTCTCTCACACAACAGGCCTTCTCTCACTCCCTCCACAGTTTTCGGCCATTAGCATTGTTTATGCATCAAGCGTAGTAGTAACGTTTACAATTATCATTTTACTATTTCAGTTTAACTCTCATATTAACTATGTCTTCAAATTTATTAATAATTTGCTGGACTATAATTATTCATTTCTATTTTTTTCAATAATTAATGAAATTATTAACTTTTAGTATAGTTCGCGCTATAATCAGTTAATTAAATGATTTCCACAACCTCAAAAGTACTAAATAAGTGCCACTAGCTCACGACAACAGTGGTTATTGTGTTGTAATTAAAAATTATTATTATACATTCATTATGAAATCCATACCCTTTGTTTTTTATTTATATCGAAAATGTTGTTGGAAATAGCAAAAAAAAGATTTGTCCGTGTTTTTCACACGGAAAAATATATGTGTCATGCTCTTGAATGGATAAACCTTCCACCTTGTTTGTGTTATCTAAAGATGGGTTAACAAGAAATATTGTTCACGCTATAGCATTAACAAATTGATATTAGATTATAGTGTAACTGTCGTAATTGATTAATGATATATATATATATATATATATATATATATATATATATATATATATATATATATATATATATATATATATATATATATATATATATATATATATATATATATATATATATATATATATATATATATATATATATATATATATATATAAACACAATTTTCGGTGTAGCCCGCAACTCAATTGGAAGCAGCCGTTGACACGTTGACAATTGAAAATTGTATTTTTGTCATTTGTACTTTTCACCGCAAGAAACATTTTCATTCGTATATATATATATATATATATATATATATATATATATATATATATATATATATATATTTATATATATTATAGAATAAATTAAAAAATTGATTTTCAGTGTTTTGTCATCTTTGTATTCCCTCATCGTTCACAGCGGTCCATGACGCTTTCACCACATCCTTATCTACAAACTAACAATGGATAGCAATTTTTTTTACACTAGAAATTCCCTAGAAATAATGTATATGGCAAAACAACGTTGGCCGGGTCCGCTAGATACTTATAAAAACAATTGAGTTCATGATACAATTTTGTGAAGATTGCAGTAGGAGAATTGTATTCATATTTTGATGAGTAGTAATTCGTGCAAAAAGTTCAGGGAAAGACATAAGAAAACTATATATTAATGAAACATAAAAGTAGTAGGTGAATAAAGAATGTGGTGAAACGACTATAGTGGGATTTCAATTTAAATTATATATATATATATACTATATGTATTCCATCATACAATGAGAAATTTTCCGATATTCTATGAAAAATTGTGAAAACAAAAGTGAAATAAAACAAACACGTGAAATTATTGTTGAAAAAATTATCGATCGAGGCGGCACTCGATCGTGTGACGTCATTTGACCCAGACGACGGAACACCTCTTTGCAAACGTATTCTCGTATAGTTATTCACGCAGTTCCATTCGTATATTGTTTATTACTCGATTTGAAAAATGCCTTAAATATTGTATGATTTCAATGTGCCAAAAAACAACAGTCGAAAATCCCAATAAATTTTTTTTGTGTACCAAATAATATAAAATAAAGGGAAAAATGGTGGAAGCTAATAAACCGTGATTCAATTGGCCCTAAAAAATTAAATATGCGTGTGAAGGTCATTCTAATGTACGTGAATATCAATAATAGCTAACTATTCCTAATTGATATATATATTTATTCAGTTAGTAAGTACCTAGGTTTGAAATAACTACTTATACAGTAAAAATAACTATATATATTCAATAGAAATGTATTTGTTACTTTATATGTATGTAGATGCTGGAAAAATTGAATTTAATTACAGGTTGAAAATAACACAGAAAAGTTTGTCAAACATCGATTGGTTGGGGAAACATCAAAGTAAAACCCAACATATATCCTCATAAATTTGACGACTATCAACAGGCATCGAAACCTCAAAAAGAACGAGGAGTATATGGAAATGAACATCGAATTGAAGTTTTTGAAAATCTATCATCTATAAATCTGTATCTAAGAATTTAGCTTGGCTAGATTACAAAACTTTATTTTTTAGAACAAGCATTCAGCTGTAGCCCTAAGAAATGGTCTTTCCTGGAGCTGAAGCATTATGTTCTCACTACCTACAGATCAAGATCCATCTCCATAAGCAGAAAAAAAGAAATTTCAAACAAAAATTTACGTGCAAATATATGAAAAGATTCGATTTGAAGTTCCCATGAACGAAACATTCATTTTAGTTTTCTTTGCAATAACTCTACATCTACCCAGAACATATTTGTAACCACTAATCTTTCAGCTACCCTAGTACAAATATTTTCTCAAGTTGGTTGTATGAATAAAATTTTCAACTTTATATTTCTTCAACAAGATACCTCTCTCTTTGTAAATGAATGAATCAAATTAGTTTGCATAGAGCGAAATGCACAAAAATAAAAGGTGTCCTTTATTCAATTAATTAAAGTAGTTGAGTTCTTTTCTTCTCATGAAAAACACATAAGCATTAATTATTCCTCCATTAATTAAATGGCTTCGATATGAACACTGAAATATGACGAAATTCAAACATTCGAATTAATTGGAAAGTTGGAGAAATGAAAACAAATATTTTGATTGATCTATCATTCTTGTTTATCAATGAAACTGATTAAGAATAAATACGTTAAATAATATCTAGTTACTATCAAATATTTGCTATACATCAACATATTTATTAGAAAAATAGAATCCATTATTGAACCATTAAATTGCAACTTCACACGCTTGATTATATATATATATATATATATATATATATATATATATATATATATATATATATATATATATATATATATATATATATATATATATATATATATATATATATATATATATATATATATATATATATATATATATATATATATATATATATATATATATATATATATATATATATATATATATATATATATATATATATATATATAAGGAAATGAAAATTGTTTGTGCTTATGGCACTAAATGAAATATTTAAGAAAATGAACACTAGAACATTAATTTGAAAAATTCAAATTGATCAAGAGAATGTTATAGTAGAGCTAGATAAGTGAACGTGTACGATGTGATGTCTCCATCATCCTTCAAGGGATAAATGTTGAAATCGATGCCACACCTGATGGAAGTGCGAGACATATATGTTTCGTTCTGCAAGGAACTCGTCCGTCGCAATTAATTATTCTCTTGATTAATTTCAATTTTTCAAATGAAAGTTCTAGTGTTCATTTTCATATATATATATATATATATATATATATATATATATATATATATATATATATATATATATATATATATATATATATATATATATATATATATATATATATATATACATATATATAATATATATTTTTCGAAGATCATACGTTAGAAATGATTATAAGACTTAGCATAACTAATTTCATGAATCGATGCAGGGTTTTTACTGTTTTTTTCAAGATTTCAAACTTTTTATAGCTTTTTATTTGTAATTACAGAAAAATCGACCAGAGGTTGTTATCAATAGACATTTGAAGCGTATAAAGTATTGAAGTATTATGCCGGTAATTTTTTCAAAGGCCATTTTTCGAAATAATTCAAATACTTCCATAATTTACATATAAAATAATTGTGAAATCATAGTAACAATCGAAATCTTACTAAACTTTCTTTTTGCGTAGATTAATGAAAAAAACGTTTCTAGATAAAGTGCAATTTGCGAAGTAAATAACATAAATTAAGCCTATTACGCCAACAAATTATTGGTCGTTAATCTATGCATATTTCCTTTGCTTTATCGGTGTTCACTATGACAATCTTATCAGAGGTTCAAAACTGTTTATATGTTATACCACATTTAAAATTTTAACGGTTCTCGTCGAAAAATTAAACAATCATATATAATCGTGAAAATTTTAATCACGGTTGATTTCAAACGCTCAACTCAGAAAAAGGAAAATGAAAAAATTGAAACATTGTTTTGATGTATTCATTCAGTAGAGCAGAAGAAAATAGGGACAATTATAAAAATTCTCATTTTTCCAATGGAAGAAGTATATCTACTGAGCAGTGAAAAATCAATCAAGAATTTGAAAGGTTTTGCCTATTTTTTTCAGTATGATCTCGCTGTATTCAAAGATAAAACAGAGTCAATATTTTTCTTTACTATCGACACAGGATATATTTTCGTGAATCTCCACTAACGTGAAATTTTTGCGCCAAAACGGTACTACGTATTGTTAAAAGTACATTTTCTACACTTACACTTTTATTGTTGAGAAAGGTTGAGAATAATGAATTTAAAATACTATGCAAAATATTATTTCAAGTAGTTTGTTTGTATTCATAAGACAAACAAATTTGATTCAATAGACCAGTTGAAGATTTATGAAAAGAATGAAATTCTCGGCACTCTTTTCATATTCACTCAAACTATCAACATCGATAAATAAACCATCAAAACTGAAATAGTAGCTGATTTTTTGGGACGGAATAATTCCTTCATTGTTCCGCGAGCTTCCGTAGAAACCTTTCAATCATTCCATTCGGTTGTTTTTTGCATCGTATTATAGTTCAAAATTGATAAAGGATCGTCAATTATTTCCGTATCGTCGTTATTACAAGCAATTTATGTCATTTTCAAATAATGTCTGATATTTTGCGAATGTCTCTTCCTATTCGCGGAATTTTGATAAAATTTTGTAGCCATATTTTACGCAAATTCTTCATCAATATTAGTGTCATTGATTTTTAATTTCGCCAATAAACTACGAAAGTGTATAAAGAAGAAACTGATTGACCTATTTCTAAGCCAAATGTCTTTGAGTTGACTCATTTCAATTGAAGTTTTGATAATCGGGGACATTTGTCAATGCTCGAAAAGCAGTCCAGTCGATAAAATTTTCACACCATTTCAGAAAACTTGACATATTTGCATCCGAAGTTATCTTTGGAGACAACAGCAAACAAAACCGAAAAACGGAACGTCTGGTCAGCTCTACCACCATTTATATTTTGTAAACTACCATGCCATCGTGGATCCCCGACTAGTTTCCCGTGGACACCTGTTAGTTAACCGGAATAACTAAAGGGATCACTGCTCTATTTTATGAACATATTGTAATGCCTAATGCAATGCAAATTATGCTATGGCGGAACGATATTAAAAAATATTTTGAACTGCTATCCGTCCATCCAATTTTACATAATTAATGTCGTTATCTATGTTTTGACTAAACGATGGCTAAATTAAACAGGATATACTTAGTTGACAAATATAATAAAATACGTTTTCCGAATGACCTTTCAAAGGCATTGTGAATTATGGATATATTATGTTTATGAAAGGGATTAACGTTCCGACTTCTGTTTTCGACGTTCCGAATTTTGGTATCCAAAAGGACTATTCATTAGAATATGTCTTTTTGATGTTATCTTGCACCTCACTAACTACCTATCTACTCACAATTAAAACATGCACCTTAATTTGAGAAGTTTATCATACTTTTTGAATTCTAAATAGCCCCAAAATATTCAATTTCTCACCGCTTGAATATATTTATTGAACAACGGAAGAATTCTCTTCTAACATAATTGACATTCTAACGAAAAAATTGAAGGTAAGATTTCTACTAGTCAAAATTGGCTATAAAAGTTCAAAATGAGAAGCCTTGAAAGCTTGAAATCTCAATTAAAAATCTATCCAATTCGCTCGGTGCGTGACGATAGCGACACCACAAAGTATGAACTAAAGCACGCTGTTTACTCCGTACACTTATGGGACTTTATAATAAACAATTTTTTATTGTTAAAATAAACAATATATGAAATTTGAAAAAATGCTCAGTGAAAAGCAAAATTAGTTGCTAATTTATATTTACTGGAGTACAACAAAAAATTTAAGTATAAAAAATCAACTTAAAGACAAAGACAACAGAGACTGAAAATTAATAAAAAACAAGGAATGAAAATAAGGATATAGTTCGAGAAATATATTTTGCATAAATATATTAAAAGAGATTGTAAAATGTTCATTTATTAATAATATACTAAAATATTTATTCGAAAATTAATTATTAAAATAAAATAAATAATTAAATAATTATTTTATATCAATTATTGATATAAATTAATATTTTAGAATCACACACGAGAAATTACAAATATTAAAAGTATCAAAAATTTTTTTGTTTATTAACTTTTATAAATATTAAAAATTAAATAATTCAATCTTTCTATTCTATATATATATATATATATATATATATATATATATATATATATATATATATATATATTTATATATATATAATAAGACAAGCATAAATATCTATTTGAGTCCAAGTACAAGTACAACTATCACGTCTTCCTCCAACATCAGCATCTGCTGTTCAACACTTGTATCGAGTATAATATCAGGTTCAAACATCGCTAGGCAATGAACTAAACCCAGAAGTCTGGAGTTGCAAATTGATTGTCCCAGAAAAACACCTCAACGCTATTTTTTGCAATTGCAAAAAAAGTTGTGGTGCCAAATACGGCTGTAGTAAAAACGGGTTGCTGTGTTCTACAGCGTGTAACAATTGCCAAGGTCAGTCTTGCTCAAATGTCCAGTTGAGCATAATAGAAAAAGATTCCTGTGATTTTAATGAAGAGACCAATGACTCAGCCAGATTTGAAGAATTTATGAACAAACAGAAAGGAGAAGAGAAGTATTGACGGGTATTGTTCCCTTAAATTATCCTAAAATTATCATGACAGTTTGGACTAGGCCTACAGAGGAAACCACGGTAAAAAAAGCTCCAAGTACACTACCTCACAGGTGGCGTGGATAATGTGTGCATATCATGTATAATGTGGCCCTTAGAACCGCGATATCTCACGAATGGTAACTGTTAAGAAAAAGTCACGAAGACCATTTTTATAGAGAATTTTAAGGTCTATAACTTTGATTTGAAGTTTTTGTTTGATAAAGCTCACCGTTCGCGAGAAAAACCCAAAAAATCTCAAATTTCGACTTTTGACCCCGAATAACTTTTGTAGCACACATAGGATCGATTGGGATTTTTAAAACTGTATTTGTAATGGTAAACCTCAGCTCTCCACCAGTATTCGGATTTTCGGGAATTTTTGTTATTTCAAATGTCTATTTTGACCGGACTACTGCTTGAAATATGTAACTGTATCTTCTAGTTACAGGCGATTCATCATTTTGTATCAGGAAAATTATTGTTCAATTTTATTTTCTGAATTTGATCATTTAACTCCAGATTGAAAAAAATTTTGGTGATTAAATATTTATGTCATTCAATTCATTGCAATATTTGAATACTTAAAACTATTGAATTGTCAAGTTGTCAATCTTTTTCTTTCCATAGCGCACTAGTTGTAAGATTGAAAAATAAACTTAGCGATTTGGAATTAAGACAGGTATATTGAAAACATCAAAAATGCCAATTTTGTCATGAAAATTGATAAAATTATCTGAACAACTTCATCTTCTTACGTATTTCGATATATCTAACGTGACACAAAATATTGATCGACTATCGATCAATTCGTAGTAGAATAAGTTTAAATTTCAGAATTCGGTTAGGCATCTTGAATATATGAGCCATCCTTATTTATGACTGTACGAAATCTCAAATCTCTACGCCTTCAAATAACTAAACTATACGTTGTATTCATCGCCGGTCTCCGTAGCTCAGTCGGTAAAACACCTGACTATGGTGCAGTAGAACTCGGGTTCGAGCCCCGCTCAAGGCATGGGTGTTGGTGTTTGTCCATGAGTTGAGAAGTTTAAATAATGATATGTGCTGGGTAAAGTACATTGATTACAAGCCCAATGGCCGTTCGGAACCAGCTGTAGGTCCACTGAATTAAAAAAAAACTGTATAATACCGACTTTCAACAAAATCATTGAATTATTGGTGTTGCCATTACAAATACGTCAATAAAACGAATAACTGATATGTCATTGACCATCAATGAATGTCGTATATGTCAATAAGCCAATATACGAAGCGGATATGAAAAATCAAAATCTGTACAATTAACTTTGTAGTGCCTCTTTCAGTACATTCAAAGCGCGCGGATTAATTCAACCCCAAGTTTGAATTCCACTTAACGGCCATAGGAATACAAACACTAGTAGCACAAGTGATTGATTCGCCTACTCGACGACATCAATTCGACTCGGTTTGCTAATTACATAATCGATTCATCGCGCTGTCTTCGTGACCTGTCGACTTAATAATTATTACCTTCGTAATAAGCAAGGGAAACCCCCAAAGCCGGTCGAAATTAATTTTCGCGATGACTAATAAACCGACACTAGATTCCGTAAACTGGCGAGATTTGACGGAAAAGCCGCAAACCGACGGTACGAGATACGAGCCCTTCGATCGATAGGACGATTTGCGAGATAATTACATCAATTTGTTGTTCGCAGCGGGAAATGGGGGAGAAGAAATTCAGTCATTCCAGTGTTGCAGCACACAGAGTTGACTGACATTTGAAAATGACAGAAATTTGTTCTTGTGATTTCTCTCATTTCTCCGTTTATGGAGAAATTATCCTCATAACTAACGGGTGTTTTTTTTAGAGGTATAGAGATTTAAGTTGGCATTACTGTTGAAGATGGCGACCGATTTAACAGCTGAGAAGTGATTCATTCTCAGTTTGTATTCATCATGAATAGACTCACGCCTGAACAAAGCTTGCAAATAGTGCTATTTTATTTCGAAAATAATTCCCGATTTTCATAAGCGAATAATGTTTAGCGATGAAGCACACTTCTGGTTGAATGGCCACGTCAACAAGCAGAACTGCCGCATTTGGAGTGAAGATAATCCTCAATTGTATGTCGAAACACCGTTACATCCAGAAAAACTGACTGGTGCGCTTCATGGGCTGGTGGAATCATTGGTCCGTACTTCTTCAAAAACGATGATGGCCAGAACGTTACAGTCAATGGTGATAGGTATAGAGCCATGATTACTAACTTTTTCATTCCTGAATTGAACAACCATGATGTCCAGGAGCTGTGGTTTCAAGAAGACGGCGCAACATGTCACACAGCTCATGACACAATCGATTTATTGAAAGACACGTTTGGTGACCGCCTAATTTCACGTTTTGGACCTGTGAATTGGCCTTCAAGATCTTGTGATTTAACACCGCTAGACTACTTGCTGTTGGGCTATGTGAAGTCATTGGTTTATGCGGATAAGCCACAAACGCTTGACCATTTAGAAGACAATATTCGCCGTGCTATTGCCGATATACGGCCACAAAAGTTGGAAAAAGTCAACGAAAATTGGACTTCCAGATTGGACTACATCCGAGCCAGCCGTGGCGGTCATATGCCAGAAATTATATTCAGAATGTAATGCCGCAAGATTATCTTTCGAATAAAAAAAATTTCTTGTCAATCGAATGATCCATCGTTGTTTTATTGCAATTTAAAGTTCTATACATCTAAAAAAACACCCTTTCATAACCAGAAGTTGCGGAGCTCCTCCATCACACGCAAAACCAGAAAAACTCGATCCTCAATAGGATCTGAAAATCTCTTCGCGTGTGGTATGAGGTGTACTTCGTATGGAAACCCTTCTTTTTCACACAGAAAACACTGTCTGTTCATAATCAAGTAAAAGCAGTGCTAGGAAGAAGTGTCATGAGGTAGCCAGAATTTGGAATAGTCATTTACATTATTTTGGTATTTTGGCGACACATTTGGTTGGTAATGTCATATTCAAGTGTCAACACTAATTTTTCCCACCGTCAACCACAATATTTTATAGGTCGTCGATATCAACAAAAGCCAGCACATCGAATCAGAATTTTTAGAGCCATTGATAACTTTTGTGCTTCATTTGAGTTGTTTTTGACTTGTTTTTCTGTTCAAAATAGGCGAGTGAATTTAGACTGAGCTTGTGCATATATTTGGTCTTTCAGCTAAGTAAAAAATAAACTGCAAAAGTTTTGATATTGTTGTCATTTCAGAGGTTATATATTTTATGAGAATGAGTTATGAAAGAGACGAGTGAATGGGATTTGAAAAACCTATTTCATAAACGGCTCTATAATAGCACTGATATTGCATTTCAAATGAAATTTCAACATTCAACTGATATTGCATTGTTTCAAATATTGCATTGTAGCAAAGCTTGGAAAAATAAAAACGAAAATTGTCCTAAAAACATCGATATAAAAACACTCAATGAAAAATAAAATTCCATAACGCGAAATGACTCTGATTCGTCGAACTCAAAAGCGGACTTAAAAAAAGTTCAGCGACGAAAAGCAAACTCCAAACAGAAGTGAATAAAGCAACGGAACAAAATGAAAATTGTGATTTGCTGCGAATCAAATGAAAACAGTGACCAAGAATGGTTTCAACACAAATTTTATTTTGATTGGGTCAGAAATCTTGTGGCATTAAAGGAAAATTCAATTTCTTATTCAAGGGGTATTTCTAATTTTAAGATTCTGATTTCAAGTTTATTAAAATTATTCCTTAGTTCTTTAGTTATAGCAAATGGATAGAGTTTGAAAAATGAAATTAGCAATATTATTATTTTGTTCTTAATAGGGAAATATTACCCATGTTTTTTTGATAGAACATATTCGTTTTTTTCTTCAATTTTCGAAGTTGTTAGTAAGGAAAAATTATTTATCTTCTATCACACTAACAATTATTATGGAATGTTATATGTAAATATTATCTAAAATAAATAAGACTGAATAGTATTTAAATATAATTCAAATATAATAAATATTTGAATAATATTCAAATTATATTAAATATTATTCTATCAAGATAATATTATTAAAAATAACTATAAATATAATATTTGAAGTTCAATACACTGGCTCTTTCATGGCACATTTTCATTCAGCTGTAAAATTTGAAGTTATTAACTGATTATAACGTGTTTTTTCAATGTCAATCTCAGAATGAAATAAAAACATCAAAATTTCTTGGCATGTCAGGGCTGACACGATTTTATTGAGGTAAAAATTCTATCGGAACATCCATTGCATAATGTCAAATACGAATCACATAAATGGTTGCAAAAGTACTTTTTTAATGTCGAAAAGCAGCTATCAATTTCAATCAATAGTGTTCAAATCAGCTATCTATTTATGCAAAAATGACTTTGTCGAAAGATTCAAACTGTAAACAGCTGTAACCAAATATTCATGAAATTATTATCGAATGATAACAAAGCTACGACTTATAGTATATACGACACACTATTTTTATTAGATAATCACGAGGACTATTGTTTTTAGTGATTATAATAATATTAAACCCAAAATATGATAGGTACTATGAACATTATTTTCACGAAATAACTTATACATGACACAAGACAATGTACCAGTAAATACGTATTGAAGTCAAATATTTTTATTTCATCTCACTAACAATGGAAAAAATGTTGTGTCTGACATTTATTACTGTCAGATTTTAGTAGAGTTATAAAGAAACGTAAGTGTTAAGCAATATAGGCTAGAGGTTGTTTGTAGGATGTTTAATTGTAGACGTGAAGCTTGTCCATGTGTTAGCTGTAATTGAAGTAGCTGTCATTTCATGAAAATATTGCAGTATCCTTGTTGCTTCCAAAAAAAAATCATCAAATTATTCAAGATTGTTTTCGAAATATTTCAAATAAAAAAAAAAACAAATGTTAGATTGAGGAATACTGGTTTTAACTTGCGTGTTCCTCGGGAATCTATCCGGGATGTTTGAAAGAAAATTAAGGCCTTTAAACCTAACACTTTTACACAATATGCAACAAGGCATCGAATCAATTGTTTTTTATATGGTTGAATTGCAAAAAAAGAACTTTTCATTCATAGAAAGATTCTACAGATAGTTTTGTTGAGCGACTATGTTATTTACGCTACAAATGGCCTAGTATCATCCAAAAATTGTGGTTATTGGGGAGAGGTTAATGTCAATTGGCTAACAAATCAAAAAAGTCAATTTTCCCAAATAATCAACGTTGAGTTAGGAGTATGCCATTCATAACGTCCCACGGTAAGGGTCAATAAATCACATCACACGTTAAGGAGGCGGGAACTGATCGAGTGGCATTATATGACAAGGGGGTCGGAGGAGTCCTCAATTTCGTGATGAAAAACACGAACTTTACATTATAAACAAAGAACTCAAAAACATTTGCAACTTTATCTGAACGCCGAAGGTATATTCGATCGATCCACTGTTACTTCAGCTAGCTTTAGATCTCCTCAGTGTCGATGTATACTTGTTTAAGCGACTTTTAAAGCGAAGGCTTTTGTAACATCTTTATGCACAGTTAGTGGCATATTTTGCAACATAAGAAGCCACTAATCAACACAAGCAATCATTCAAGTGTCAACAAGGAGTTTCGCCCTGCACGAAGATTCATCCACAAAAAATTGCTGTTTGACGCACATAGAAATTCTTAAATTCAATGGACGATGAATGAACTTTGTGATAGTTCATATTTAAACGAGAGGTAATAATAAATACTTGTCTAAAAATCACTGACTGAACAATTCTTTATTCGACTAATTTTGGAAACTAGTCGAATAAAAAATTGTTCAGTCATTGATTTTTAGACAAGTATTTATTATTACCTATCATTATAGAAATTCTTTTTTGGGATAATGACGATGATGCTCTGTGGTTGTCTGACATAGATTTTGACATAAAGAATATTAATGACCTTAACAACCCAACACGAGAATGAAACGACTGCTATGGCAGTTATAGATAATTTGAAGGAGTGGGTTTAAAGAGGTATGAAAATCATGAATTTCGTGTGACGTAATTTACAGATGACCCCTTATTGTTCTTGTCTAATTTGAAGAAAAAATTAATACGCGGAACTTTTGGAATTTCTCAACACATAGTCTATGTGTATATCATCATTTTATATCATCTTTTTAGCAAGCTCGAAACACGTGTCTACGGCTGCTTCCAATTGCAGGCTATACCGATAATTTATACATTTGTTTGTACTTTCTCACAATACGCCTATCAAAGTACACTATAAGTACTATAGTATAACCTTTTTTCGATAATTTTTGACGAATTATTCAAAAGAACATTATAGCAGAGCTGGCTATGTGAAACATGAACATATTTAAATTCTGTGACTGATGAGTAGGTACCCTGTAGTACGAAACAGTGACTGCCTCACGCTTTCAATAAATGTAGGCATCGATTTCAAGATTCTTTAACATTTATCCCTAGAAGGATAATGGAAATCCAATATTCTCTAATATTGATCCCTAGAAGGGCAATGGAGACGTCGCATTGGTCATGTTTCACATAGCCAGCTCTGCTCTAATGTTCTTTTGAATAATTCGTCAATACTATAGTGTACTTTGATAGCGAATATCTACAAGTGCGATAATATAGCACGAGAACTAGAGAACTCTTTTTCTTGTAGTGAATTTCTGGTATATATATATATATATATATATATATATATATATATATATATATATTACAGTTTTAAGAAGTCGAAGGAAATTACAGTTTTTGCTTGTCGAAACTATATACCCAATGTGAGGACTGGGCTTATTGTAAACACAGTAGACACTCTTGAACTGGATTTTCCAAACTCTTGAACTCCAATACTTCTATAATAAATCGAAACTAGATATCTAATTACATGGCAAAGAATGGATAAGTTATTAAAAGTTAACCTTTCCTCATAAGCATTTTAACTACAAATTTATGTACCAAAAAAGTCACTTAACAACGTCATTCTGGTCGTTATGGTTTATTTTCTACTACATTATAATTAGTCTTTTAATTAGTGTTTTGTCCTTACAAGTTCCAAACAATGGTTTACGTAGTTCTTTCGATTTCCTTGATTATTTACGCTTCAAAGCCAATAATTATCTTGTCTACTGCGCATTGACGCAGAAGATATGGCATTCAGATAGACGACAGTTTTAAAGTAATTCAGAATATAAAAGATGTTATGAATTAATTCAATTACTACCTTGTTTGTTGAGTGAACAGGTTAACAAAAAATATCTAAAACAATGATAAGCTAAGCGACTCATCTCATTAAAATCAGAATAGATTTCAATTTATAATGAATTATTATCGTATATTATATTGAATAAATACGTTTATTTAATATATAATTATGTTTGAAGCTATAATTCAATATTGCAATAATTCTATATAATGAACAGTAAACCATTAGATCATTTTTTGTCAAATGACCGAATTTGTCAAGAATAGTTTTAACTATTAATTTAACTCAAATCTTTCAGTTTTGACTTTCTTAAAAAGATATTGACTTTCAGTCAATATCTTTTTAAAATCTTCTGGAAGTTGCTTTAAAAACAACTGCATTTCACTATCAAAAGCTGAATGTTATCTACTTATGAGGAAACTAAAATTCCTTGAATTCATGGTTAAAAATATCTTCATAAGTTCAGATAGGAATGTTTTTTCTTTCATTCAACTATTTGCCTATTCAAAGAGGAACAATGCCATAGATGAAATTAGGTCAGTAAATTCCGCATTTAACCTGTTAAAATAAACAAAAATGAACGGCAATAAATTACAATTACTTTAAGTATATAATAACTTCTATTGATGCTTTTCATTCGCTGATGTGGTCTCGGAAAGAATACAGGAACTATATAATTTGGATTTTCAATAGAATATTATTTGAAAAAAAAATAATTTAAAAATTTAAATGTTTACTAATACAAAATAGGATCATAATATTAAATTTTCATGAAATCAGAGAATAATGTTTTGAAAAGGGATTCGGAATTTTCAGACATCTATTTATAACTCCACCTAATAATTTTCATCCCTTATTTCGTAGCACATTCTTCGATTTTTCAATCCAACAAGTTCGAGGACCAAAATAACCCCTATCGTGTTTATTTCGTGAACAATCTCGACGAACTCGCGTTAATTTTTGATGAGAATCAATAAAAACATAACCTCAAAGGAAAAGCGGAGAAATCGGGGAAAATCGAGGCGGAAAACGTTCATTCATGGTGAATCAACTTGATTGTTCTTACCTTTCTTTCAAATTTTTTTTTGGAAGAGGTGTTACCGGGAATTTAACGTCTGATATCAGCGCGCGTTTTACTTTTTCACTCTTGTGCGACTGCTCTAAGCCTCGACACAAAAACAACTGATCGCAGCTGTGTTGTGCTGCCTGTCAGATAACGCAAAGAACGGGTGAATGTACACAATGTTGCCAAACGCCTTCTACTGAAGAATTTGGTGGCAATTCGAGAAGAAAATAATTCATTATGGAAGGGAAAATCTAACAGATATCTGATAGATTTCATTTTATTTTTGTTATATCTCAAATTTTCGATATTTATTTCATGTGAAAAATTTACAGACTTTCCTTTGGAATGTGTTCAAAATGGCACCCACAGATGAATTTCGGTAGGAAGTTCGAATTAATAGTCTGGCATTTTCAACGCTTTTCATCTACATGAATGTCTTGTGTGTTAAGAAGAACCTTTGGACAGGATAATCTAAGACTATATTTTATGTGAGGTAGGTTATCAAAGTACTCACGAAAAAGTCGATACATTGCACCATACCGTCGATAAAGTTTGACAAATACTACATGAGGCTTAGGCTAACTCTTTTTGTATCCCAATTTGTACTGAAGGCCCCTTACCTCATTTTGGGGTGTGTATAGCATAAAAAGATATAGGGAATAAAAGGATTAGAGATATAGGGTAAAACCGATAATGAAGATATCCGTATGAACCACTGCTGAGTTCACGAAGACAATGAGGCTATGAAAGCATTAAGAAAACGGAAATTTCCCAAAATTTCCCACAAAATCTTACAAATTTATGAATGGAATAAGGATGACGATTTATAAAAAGTATTTCTACCGAGTTGACACGTCATAAAAAATATTTGCAGTTAATGATTTTTTCTATTATGTTAAGTTCTACTCCCTACTCTTCATGCTAACATCAAATTATTTGAGTTTCTCTATTAAACCCCGAATAACGTTCTTTAATATTTAAAATATAGTGAATATTCACTATTGTGTGAACCACAATATCATTATTAAAAGATGAGATTATGTTTTCGTTTCATCTAGAGCAGTGTTTCCCTTAGCCTCCCTAAAATTTTTAAGCCCAGCGGAAGGGTGAAAAAGTGAAAATTGAGAAGTGGAAAAGGGTTGAACTCCTGTCGACTTCATTTTCAAATTGCCCTAAGTAACGATCGAGTTGCTTTCCTGTGGAAAGTGGGCCCCACGTTAGAAAACACTGCTCTAGGGGTTCTTATTCATTCGTACGAATCAACATTTATATTTTTTTTCAAAATATATGTTTTGAGTACAGATTGACCATTCTACATCAAGCAGATGTAAGTTTTGCAACCATCCAAACAGACCAGTATATTTTTGGGCAATGTGATCTTCAATAGAGATTTTCAGAACAATAATTGGCTCAAATGTGTCCGATTTCATTAATACAGGATTATCGGCTACGTATGACAACGTCGCGTTCAATGCCGCTCCATGCTCCATGGGAAGGTCTTCGTTCCTTCAAGATGGTCAAGTTTACGCGGAATTTGCCAGATAGTATTGTCATGACAACCGCTGATATGAAGGTCCGGTCGAAATTTACAGATACTATCTCTATTTCCTAATAATAGATGAAAATAGCTTACCGGCTCTATTTATAATTTCATTCATTTCATCCAATATATATAATAAGAATTATTCAGATGTTATTCAGATCTATATATATTGAAACTAATTGAAATTGTTCTGAAACTAGGATTACAAAAAAATTACATTTTTCCAGATTATATTATGATTGATTTAATGATCATCAATATTTTCATTTGATTAATTAATCAAATACTGTTACCCTTCAAAAAATACTCATTTTTCCTGACTTTTGAAATGCTTTGGTGAAAATTAATACCAGGGTAATCGAAAAACATGAAAATGAAATCGACAAACTATCAATAAAATTTTTCAACAGTAGCCTCGTTTTAAAGAGTACGCCTCATAAGTTTATCTTAAAAAGCAATTGAAATACTTAAAATATTGGCAAATGAATAATTACACAGTGAGTCATACTAGTGAAAATACCAATCGGGCGAAACTGAAAAAGAAAGGTTATTTGAATTTGAATAATATTTCTGGACAATTAGTACTCCAGGAAAGTAATATTGAACATGTTACATATGAGACAATCGTTTTCCTGGGAAACGGAATCCACAAGCCAAAAATACATTGCTGGAACTTAAAGAAATTTGGATCTACCTGAATATTCAAATTTAGAATTTTTGATTGAATTACTATATGCAAAATATTCATTTGATATTTTTTCGAAAACTAAACATCTTGAAAACTAGTTTTATCGAACTTATTTCGTGAATAGGTTTACTAAATGAATTTAAAAAAAAAATCGATTCTGTTTTTTCGATTTAATCTTTTATACAACACTGTAATTTCCAAAATAATTCGAAATTCTCATGAATTGACGAAATGATTCATGGTTTAATGAAATCTATTTGATATATGTACATAGCATCATCATCATTATGATGTTATATTTGAAATTAACAGGTTGACACTCACTATCGGTATAACCGGAAGTTTCATCATTAACCAATAACTATGTCAGCAATTTGCCTCCATTGGCTTTGGTATATCCCCAATTTGTTGTGAAGCCTTTTTACAATGAGCCCGTTGTAAAAGGCAGATTGCTGATATGATTCATCAAAATGTATCATCAATCTAAACATATAGTGATCAATATATCATTCATAAATCGAGTTATGCCTTTCAACGAATTATTAAAATGTTAGTTCAATCATATAATTGAATATTCTAACACAATATAAGTAACAATATAGTTCATATATATATATATATATATATATATATATATATATATATATATATATATATATATATATATATATAGTTTCAAGATTCATAGATCATTCAATACTAGTAAATACTGCGACTCTTAATCGAAATACTTCAAATAAAACTCTCAGGGAGCTGTCTACACAGGTTCGTTCTCGTTGACAACATTTGTGGAGACAGCTCCTTGAGAGTTTTATTTGAAATATTTCGATATTTCAATTGAGAGTCTCAGTATTTACTTCTATAACATTATATACATACATATATATATATATATATATATATATATATATATATATATATATATATATATATATATATATATATATATATATATATATATATATATATATATATATATATATATATATATATATATATATATATATATATATATATATATATATATATATATATATATATATTTATATTCATATTCATTGCTTGAACCATTTTATTTATATTTTCAGAAAGAAACTATTCGGTTTTTGTGTGCTCAAAATTATTTATTTAAAAAATCTTTTTGTAATCTGAAGATCTCTATTTTTGTCGACGTTTCATTGACTATTTTAACTCCATCAAAATTATTACTTATTATTTTCATTAATACTATTCATCTATCGTTTTCAAAAATTTGAGTAGTCATTGAAACGTCAACAAAAATAGAGATTTTTTCATTACTAATAGTCTGTTATTGCAAACATATGTTTGTTGTATTGTGAAATTTTCATTGATAGATGTATTCATGTGCTTTCCTTTGATTCCTAAGATTTGAGATGTAGATGTCTTACAATCAATAGGAAGGTACGTGAAGATTGAAGCCGTTGCCTTTCATTTGTTGAACGTGGGGTAACTGATGAGTACCGTATAGTACGAAACAGTAACTGTCTTACGCCTTCAATAAATGTAGGCATCGATTTCAATATTCTACATTTCAATATTTCAACATTTATCCATAGAAGGACGATGGATAAATCGTATTGCTCATGTTTCACATAGCCAACTCTAATATAATGTTCTTTTGAATAATTTGTCAGACAATTATGTAAAGAAATTTATAGTATACTTGGATATCGAATACCTACAGGTGCTATAATATAGCACGATCTTTTTAACAGAAATATTTTTTGTAATACAATTTATATATATATATATATATATATATATATATATATATATATATATATATATATATATATATATATATATATATATATATATATATATATATATATATATATATATATATATATATATATATATATATATATATATATATATATATATATATATATATATATATATATATATATATATATATATATATATATAGTAGTAAATACTGAGGCTATTAATCGAAATATTGAAATATTCCAAATAAAACTATCAGGGAGCTGTCTGCAGAAAGGTTGTCAACGAGAACGAACCTATCACTTTCGAGAGTGAATATTAGATACGCTTCGAAAAAATCATCGATCTTGTGGAATGATAATAGGATATAATTGTTCATCATCATTATAAATCATCGGTCCGTATTCAATCCATCAATCAAAAATCGATGACTTTCAGAACGCCCACACGTCCTAGATTCGAATGAGGGGAACAACAATTTGTGAAAATTCACGTGAGCTCCCTCTATAGAAGAAAAGACGAATAAACTCTCCCTAGCGTTCTAGATTCCTACACCATTCGAACACCACAAACATCTGTCTGCAATGTGTAAGAATGGTCGCATACCTAATCGCTCCAGAATACGCCCCGGCGGGCAGAAAGATGGCTAGTTTCAAGATTCACGAATTATTTTTGCTAGTAAAAACTGAGACTCTTAATCGGAATATCGAAATATTTCAAATCAAACTCTTAAAATCTGTCTATACAAATGTTGTCAAGGAGAACGAACCAATCACATTCGTGATTGAATATTAAGTGCCCTTCGAAAATTTACTAGTATGAATGATTCGTGAATCTTGAAACTAGCTATCCTTTTGCCCGTCGAGGTGTGATTTGGAGCGATTACGCATGAGATCATTTTAACACATTGCACACAGATTTCTGTGGTGTTCGAATGAAATGTTCACGAAGCCTCTACGTACTCGCACCAATGATGTCATGAGTAGGAATCTAGAACGCTAGGGGAGAGTTTATACGTACTTTCTTCGATAGAGGGAGCTCACGTGAATGTTCACAATGTGCTGTTCTCCTCATTCGGATATAGGTAAGGCCTGTGAACGTTTTCAAAGTCATCGATTCTTGATTGATTGATTAAATACGGACTGATGATTCATAGTAATGAAGAAACAATTGTATCCTATTATCATTCAACAAGATCGATGATTTTTTCGAAGCGCTCTTAATATTCGAGTTTAATAATTGCTCGTGCTTGTTGCCAACATTTGTGTAGACAGATCCCCGAGAGTTTTATTCGACAATATTTCAATTAAGAGTCTCAGTATTTACCAGTATGAATGATTCATGAATCTTGAGAAAAAAAAAATATATATATATATATATATATATATATATATATATATATATATATATATATATATATATATATATATATATATATATATATATATATAACAGACTGTTAATATTTCACATTGAACCAATGCCGTTCCTTGAAGTCTTCATAAATTTCAAAATTCAGAAAAACATTTTCTATTTGCAAAAATTTATATTGGCTAAGACAATCGTATTAAATTTTTCAATAAATGAAATGAAACTCAACCCATTAGCATTTCCCGAACAAGCAAAGTGTCAACACGAGATATGTGTTTGAATGCCTACAAATTATCATTATTGTTATTATTATTAATGATGAAAGGATTCAGTGGAGAATAAACGTCTCATCACTTATTTTGGAATACTTCTGAAGGGAGTGTACACACATTGAACATGTGTGTACATTTGTTTCAATCAAGCAATATTGAATCTAAAATTACAACTAAATAAATGAAGGCAAATAAAGCAAATCAAATTATTACGTCTAAAGGAATGATTTAAAAGTTTTCACGAAAGACCCAATAAGTGAGCTTAAATGATTTTTCGTTACACTATACCTATGTGAAACTGAAATGAGCTTTGTTTTCGATAGTGTTTCGTAGCCAATTTTGAATTAGTTTATTGTAACGGCACAAACAAGGGAGGAGTTCAGAGAGTTCCATATACGACAAACTCGATTAGATAAGTTTTGAAGCTTACTCGAAACTTCATAACTACGATTAGATCGTAGTTTTGAAGGTTCCGCGCCTAAGTTTCACTGAGGGAGAATATATCACTTGAATCGATTGAAAAGAGTTCGTTGAAGACTCTAAAAGTTTATTCCTCCCTCCAATCTAACGATTTCGATGATGAGGTGAACGCTGCTCGTAATCAGGTCTATTTTGAAATTATGTATGGTACCTATATAAAATTTATATGTTTCTTATCCTTAATCGATAGGGCCGATACTTGATGAAAATCTGAATACATTATTCAAATAAAACTAATTAGTTTTTGATTTTCACTATAATTAATTCAAAACATGACAATATCGTTTCGCCAACACAGTGGCTTCATCTGATGTTAATGATTAACTGTGTGTATCGGGTATCTATGAGTTGAGTTGCGGTACTTGTCCAAAAGAATATGTTTGTCAAACTGGCAGGAACTTCAGATTTAGAATATCTGAACACCAAAGATGCATTGATAAAAATAAAACCGATTCTACGAATGCAACACTTCTTTTAGAAGAAAACCATGTCTTCGACAACAACTTTAAAATATTACATACGGGACGTAAAGGTTATAAACTAACCCTGTTCGAAGCCATGGAAATTAATAAGATGTATTCCAGTAAAAGGCAATCGAAGAAAAGTATTCTATGGTCATGCCCCACAATTCAAAAGAAATATGTTCTATAGTCATTGCCCTACAAAAGAAGAACAGTGTTCTGTGGTCATTTGGAAATGACCACAGAACACAGAAATTGATATTAGATTATATTGTAACTGTCGTAATTAATTAATTATATATATATATATATATATATATATATATATATATATATATATATATATATATATATATATATATATATATATATACATATGTATATATATATAAACACAATTTTCGGTATAGCCCGCAACTCAATTGCAAGCAGCCGTTGACACGTTGAATTGAAAATTGACACGTTGACAATTGAAAATTGTATTTTTGTCATTTGTACTTTTCACCGCAAGAAAAATTTTCATCATCTTTGTATTCCCTCATCGTTCACAGCGGTCCATGACGCTTTCACCACATCCTTATCTACAAACTAACAATGAGATAGCAATTTTTTTTACACTAGAAATTCCCTAGAAATAATGAATATGGCAAAATAACGTTGGCCGGGTCCGCTAGATACTTATAAAAACAATTGAGTTCATGATACAATTTTGTGAAGATTGTAGTAGGAGAATTGTATTAATATTTTGATGAGTAGTAATTCGTACATGTGCAAAAAGTTCAGGAAAAGGCATAAGAAAACTATATATTAATGAAACATAAAAGTAGTAGGTGAATAAAGAATGTGGTGAAACGACTATAGTGAGATTTCAATTTAAATTATATATTTACTATATGTATTCCATAAAATGAGAAATTTTCCGATATTCTATGAAAAATTGTGAAAACAAAAGTGAAATAAAACAAACACGTGAAATTATTGTTAAAAAAATTATCGATCGACACTCGTCACTCGATCGTGTGACGTCATTTGACCCAGACGATGGAACACCTCTTTGCAAACGTACTATCGTACACGCAGTATTCACGCAGTTCCATTCGTATTTTGTCTATTACTCGATTTGAAAAATGCCTGAAATATTGTATGATTTCAATGTGTCAAAGAACAACAGTTGAAAATCCCAATAAATTTTTTTTGTGTACCAAATAATATGAAATAAAGGGAAAAATGGTAGAAGCTAATGAACCGTGATTTAATTGGCCCTAAAAAATTAAATATGCGTGTGAAGATCATTCTAATGTACGTGAATATCAATAATAGCTAACTATTCCTAATTGATATATATTTATTCAGTAGTAAGTAGGTTTGAAATAACTACTTATACAGTAAAAATAACTATATATTCAATAGAAATGTATTTGTTACTTTATATGTATGTAGATGCTGGAAAAATCAAATTTATTTACAGGTTGAGAATTACACAGAAAAGTTTGTCAAAGATCGATTGGTTGGAGAAACATCAAAGTAAAACCCAACATATATCCTCATAAATTTGACGACTATCAACAGGCATCGAAACCTCAAAAAGAACGAGGAGCATATGGAAATGAACATCGAATTGAAGTTTTTGAAAATCTATCATCTATAAATCTATATCTAGGAATTTAGCTTGGCTAGATTACAAAACTATATTGTTTGGAACAACAAGCATTCAGGTGTAGCCCTAAGAAATGGTCTTTCCTGGAGCTGAAGCATTATGTTCTCACTACCTACAGATCAAGATTCATCTCCATAAGCAGAAAAGAAGAAATTTCAAACAAAAATTTGAGTGCAAATATATGAAAAGATTCGTTTTGAAATTCCCATAAACGAAATGTTCATTTTAGTTTTCTTTGCAATAACTCTTGATCTACCCAGAACATATGTATAACCACTAATCTTTCAGCTACCCTAGATATATCAAATATTTTCTCAAGTTGGTTGTATGAATAAAATTTTCAACTTTATATTTCTTCAACAAGATACCTCCCTCTTTGTAAATGAATGAATCAAATTAGTTTGCATAGAGCAAAATGCACAAAAATAAAAAGTGTCCTCTATTCAATTAATTAAAGTAGTTGAGTTCTTTTCTTCTCATGAAAAACACATAAGCATTAATTATTCCTCCATTAATTAAATGGCTTCGATATGAACACTGAAATATGACGAAATTCAAACATTCGAATTAATTGGAAAGTTGGAGAAATGAAAACAAATATTTTGATTGATCTATCATTCTTGTTTATCAATGAAACTGATTAAGAATAAATACGTTAAATAATATCTAGTTACTATCAAATATTTGCTATACAACAACATTTTTATTAGAAAAATAGAATCCATTATTGAACCATCGAATTGCAACTTCACACGCTTGATTATATATATATATATATATATATATATATATATATATATATATATATATATATATATATATATATATATATATATATATATATATATATATATATATATATATATATATATATATATATATATATATATATATATATATATATATATATATATATATATATATATATATATATATATATTTTTCGAAGAATATGCGTTAGAAATGATTATAAGACTTAGCATAACTAATTTCATGAACCAATGCAGGGTTTTCACTGTTTTTTTCAAGATTTTTAACTTTTTATAGCTTTTTATTTGTAATTACAGAAAAATCGACCAGAGGTTGTTATCAATAGACATTTGAAGCGTATAAAGTATTGAAGTATTATGCCGGTAATTTTTTCAACGGCCATTTTTCGAAATAATTCAAATACTTCCATAATTTACATATCAAATAATTGTGAAATCATAGTAACAATCGAAATCTTACTAAACTTTCTTTTGGTGTAGATTAATGAAAAAAACGTTTCTAGATAAAGTGCAATTTGCGAAGTAAATAACATAAATTAAGCCTATTACGCCAACAAATTATTGGTCGTTAATCTATGCATATTTCCTTTGCTTTATCGGTGTTCACTATGACAATCTTATCAGAGGTTCCAAAACTGTTTATATTTTATACCACATTTAAAATTTTAACGGTTCTCCTCGAAAAATTAAACGATCATATATAACCGTGAAAATTTTAATCACGGTCGATTTCAAACCCTCAACTCAGAAAAAGAAAAATGAAAAAATTGAAACATTGTTTTGATGTATTCATTCAGTAGAGCAGAAGAAAATAGGGACAATTATAAAAATTCTCATTTTTCCAATGGAAGAAGTATATCTACTGAGCAGTGAAAAATCAATCAAGAATTTGAAAGGTTTTGCCTATTTTTTTCAGTATGATCTCGCTGTATTCAAAGATAAAACAGAGTCAATATTTTTCTTTGCTATTGACACAGGATATATTTTCGTGAATCTCTGCTAACGTGAAATTTTTGCGCCAAAACGGTACTACGTATTGTTCAAAGTACATTTGCTACACTTATACTTTTATTGTTGAGAAAGGTTGAGAATCATGAATTTAAAATACTATGCAAAATATTATTTCAAGTAGTTTATATTCATAAGACAAACAAATTTGTTTCAATAGACCAGTTAAAGATTTATGAAAAGAATGAAATTTTCGGCACTCTTTTCATATTCACTCAAACTATCAACATCGATAAATAAACCATCAAAACTGAAATAGTAGCTGATTTTTTGGGACGGAATAATTCCTTCATTGTTCCGCGAGCTTCCGTAGAAACCTTTCAATCATTCCATTCGGTTGTTTTTTGCATCGTATTATAGTTGAAAATTGATTGACAATTATTTCTGTATCTTTATTACAAGCAATTTATGTCATTTTCAAATAACGTCTGATATTTTGCGAATGTCTCTTCCTATTCGCGGAATGTTGATAAAATTTGGTAGCCATATTTTCCGCAAACTCTTCATCAATATTAGTGTCACTGACTTTTAATTTCGCTAATAAACTACAAATTGTATAAGGAAGAAACTGATTGACCTGTTTCTAAGCCAAATGTCTTTTTGCTGACTCATTTCTATGTTTTTGCTGACTAAGTTTCAATGGTCGATGAAGGTTCACTCAATAAAAGAAGACAAACTTTCAATATAGGCAAAAATTTCTCCACACAATGTGGAAAAAGCCACAATTGTGATGCGAAATTTTGGAAAAAGGTTCTTGATAATTGGGAACATTTGTCAATGCTCGAGAATTAGTCCATTTCAGAAAAAAAACAGACAACAGCAAACAGAACCGAAAAACGGAACGTTTGGCCAGCTTTACCTCCATTTATATTTTGGACACCTGTTAGTTAACCGGAAAAACTAAAGGGATCACTGCTCTATTTTATGAACATATTGTAATGCCTAATGCAATGAAAATTATGCTATGGCGGAACGATATTAAAAAATATTTTGAACTGCTATCCGTCCATCCAATTTTACATAATTAATGTCGTTATCTATGTTTTGACTAAACGATGGCTAAATTAAACAGGATATACTTAGTTGACAAATATAATAAAATACGTTTTCCGAATGACCTTTCAAAGGCATTGTGAATTATGGATATATTGTGTTTATAAAAGGGATTAACGTTCCGACTTCTCGAAAAAATTTTGGTATCCAAAAGGACTATTCATTAGAATATGTCTTTTTGATGTTATCTTGCACCTTATTAACTACCTACCTACTCACAATTAAAACATGCACCTTAATTTGAGAAGTTTATCATACTTTTTGAATTTTAAATAGCCCCAAAATATTCAATTTCTCACCGCTTGAATATATTTACTGAACAACGGAAGAATTCTCTTCTAACATAATTGACATTCTAACTAAAAAAGGGAAGGTAAGATTTCTACTAGTAAAAATTGGCTATAAAAGTTCAAAATGAGAAGCCTTGAAAGCTTGAAATCTCAATTAAAAATCTATCCAATTCGCTCGGTGCGTGACGATAGCGACAACACAAAGTATGAACTAAAGCACGCTGTTTACTCCGTACACTTATGGGACTTTATAATAAACAATTTTTTATTGTTAAAATAAACAATATATGAAATTCGAAAAAATGCTCAGTGAAAAGCAAAATTAGTTGCTAATTTATATTTACTGGAGTACAACAAAAAATGTAAGTATAAAAAATTAAATAATTATTTAAAACTGGGAAGAGGTTAAGTTGAGTCAACTTAAAGCATAACAGAGATTGAAAATTAATAAAAAACAAGGAATGAAAATAAGGATATACTTCGAGAAATATATTTTGCAGAAATATATCGAAAGAGATTGTAAAATGTTCATTTATTAATAATATACTGAAATATTTATTTGGAAAATAATTATTAAAATAAAATAAATAATTGAATAATTATTTTATATCAATTATTGATATAAATAAATATTTTAGAATCAAACACACACGAGAAATTACAAATATTAAAAGTATCAAAAATTTTTTTGTTCATCAACTTTTATAAATATTAAAAATTGAATAATTCAATTTTTCTATTAATATATATATATATATATATATATATATATATATATATATATATATATATATATCAGGCACCTAAGACAAGCATAAATATCTATTTGAGTCCAACTACAAGTACAACTATCACGTCTTCCTCCAACATCAGCATCTGCTGTTCAACACTTGTATCGAGTATAATATCAGGTTCAAACATCGCTAGGGAATGAACTAAACCCAGAAGTCTGGAGTTGGAAATTGATTGCTCCAGAAAAACTCCTCAACGCTATTTTTTGCAATTGCAAAAAAAGTTGTGATGCCAAATGTGGCTGTTGTAAAAACGGGTTGCTGTGTTCTACGGCGTGTAACAATTGCCAAAGTCAGTCTTGCTCAAATGTCCAGTTGAGCACAATAGAAAAAGATTCCTGTGATTTTAATGAAGAGACCAATGACTCAGCCAGATTTGAAGAATTTATGAACAAACAGAAAGGAGAAGAGAAGTATTGACGGGTATTGTTCCCTTAAATTATCCTAAAATTATCATGACAGTTTGGAGTAGGCCTACAGAGGAAACCACGGTAAAAAAAAAAACAGGTGGCGTGGATAATGTGTGCATATCATGTATAATGTGGCCCTTAGAACCGCGATATCTCACGTATGGTAACTGTTAGTAAAAAATCACGAAGACCATTTTTATAGAGAATTTTAAGATCTACAACTTTAGTTTGAACTTTTTGTTTGATAAAGCTCACCGTTTTCGAGAAAAACCCAAAAAACCTCAAATTTCGACTTTTGACCCCGAATAACTTTTGTAGGACACATAGGATCGATTGGGATTTTTAAAACTGTATTTGTAATGGTAAACCTCAGCTATCCACCAGTATTCGGATTTTCGGGAATTATTGTTAATTCAAATGTCTATTTTGACCGAACTCCTGCTTGAAATATGTAACTGTATCTTCTAGTTACAGGCGATTCATCATTTTGTATCAGGAAAATTATTGTTCAATTTTATTTTCTGAATTTGATCATTTAACTCCAGATTGAAGAAAATTTTGGTAATCAAACATTTATGTCATTCAATTCATTGCAATATTTGAATATTTAAAACTATTGAATTGTCAAGTTGTCAATCTTTTTCTTTCTATAGCGCACTAGTTGTAAGATTGAAAAATAAACTTAGCGATTTGGAATTAAGACAGGAATATTGAAAACATCAAAAATGACAATTTTCTCATGAAAATTGATAAAATTATCTGAACAACTTCATCTTCTTACGTATTTCGATATATCTAACGTGACACAAAATATTGATCGACTATCGATCAATTCGTAGTAGAATAAGTTTGAAGTTCAGAATTCGGTTAGGCATCTTGAATATATGAGCCATCCTTATTTATAACTGTACGAAATCTCAAATCTCTACGCCTTCAAATAACTAAACTATACGTTGTATTCATCGCCGGTCTCCGTAGCTTAGTCGGTAGAACACCTGACTATGGTGCAGTAGAACTCGGGTTCGAGCCCCGCTCAAAGCATGGGTGTTGGTGTTTGTCCATGAGTTGAGAAGTTTAAATAATGATATGTGCTGGGTAATGTACATTGATTACAGGCCCAATGGCCGTTCGGAACCAGCATTAAACTGTAGGTCCACTGAATTAAAAAAAAAACTGTATAATGCCGACTTTCAACAAAATCATTGAATTATTGGTGTTGCCATTACAAATACGTCAATAAAACGAATAACTGATATGTCATTGACCATCAATGAATGTGTCAATAAGCCAATATACGAAGCGGATGTGAAAAATCAAAATCTGCTCAATTAACTTTGTAGTGCCTCTTTCAGTACATTCAAAGCGCGCGGATTAATTCAACCCCAAGTTAGAATTTCACTTAACGGCCATAGGAATACAAACACTAGTAGCACAAGTGATTGATTCGCTCTACTCGGCGGCATCAATTCGACTCGGTTTGCTAATTACATAATCGATTCATCGCGCTGTCTTCGTGACCTGTCGACTTAATAATTATTACCTTCGTAATAAGCAAGGGAAACCCCCAAAGCCGGTCGAAATTAATTTTCGCGATGACTAATAAACCGACACTAGATTCCGTAAACTGGCGAGATTTGACGGAAAAGCCGCAAACCGACGGTACGAGATACGAGCCCTTCGATCGATAGGACGATTTGCGAGATAATTACATCAATTTGTTGTTCGCAGCGGGAAATGGGGGAGAAGAAATTCAGTCATTCCAGTGTTGCAGCACACAGAGTTGACTGACATTTGAAAATTACAGAAATTTGTTCTTGTGATTTCTCTCATTTCTCCGTTTATGGAGAAATTATCCTCATAACTAACGGGTGTTTTTTTAGAGGTATAGAGCTTTAAGTTGGCATTACTGTTGAAGATGGCGACCGATTTAACAGCTGAGAAGTGATTCTTTCTCAGTTTGGTTTGGCAATTCATCATGGATAGACTCACGCCTGAACAAAGCTTGCAAATACTGCTATTTTATTTCGAAAATAATTCCCGATATTCATAAGCGAATAATGTTTAGCGATGAAGCGTACTTCTGGTTGAATGGCCACGTCAACAAGCAGAACTGCCGCATTTGGAGTGAAGATAATCCCCAATTGTATGTCGAAACACCGTTACATCCAGAAAAACTGACTGGTGCGTTTCATGGGCTGGTGGAATCATTGGTCCGTACTTCTTCAAAAACGATGATGGCCAGAACGTTACAGTCAATGGTGATAGGTATAGAGCCATGATTACTAACTTTTTCATTCCTGAATTGAACAACCATGATGACCACGAGCTGTGGGTTCAAGAAGACGGCGCAACATGTCACACAGCTCATGACACAATCGATTTATTGAAAGACACGTTTGGTGACCGCCTATTTTCACGTTTTGGACCTGTGAATTGGCCTTCAAGATCTTGTAATTTAACATCGCTAGACTACTTGCTGTTGGGCTATGTGAAGTCATTGGTCTATGCGGATAAGCCACAAACGCTTGACCATTTAGAAGACAATATTCGCCGTGCTATTGCCGATATACGGCCACAAAAGTTGGAAAAAGTCAACGAGAATTGGACTTCCAGATTGGACTACATCCGAGCCAGCCGTGGCGGTCGTATGCCAGAAATCATATTCAGAATGTAATGCCGCAAGATTATCTTTCGAATAAAAAAAATTTCCTGTCAATCGAATGATCCATCGTTGTTTTATTGCAATTTAAAGTTCTATACATCTAAAAAACGCCCTTTCATAACCAGAAGTTGCGGAGCTCCTCCATCACACGCAAAACCAGAAAAACTCAATCCTCAATAGGATCTGAAAATCTCTTCGCGTGTGGTATGAGGTGTACTTCGTATGGAAACACATCTTTTTCACACAGAAAACACTGTCTGTTCATAATCAAGTAATAGCAGTGCTAGGAAGAAGTGTCATGAGGTAGCCAGAATTTGGAATAGTCATTTACATTATTTTGGTATTTTGGCGACACATTTGGTTGGTAATGTCATATTCAAGTGTCAACACTAATTTGTCCCACCGTCAACCGCAATATTTTATAGGTCGTCGCTATCAACAAAAGCCAGCACATCGAAGCAGAATTTTTAGAGCCATTGATAACTTTTGTGCTTCATTTGAGTTGTTTTTGACTTGTTTTTCTGTTCAAAATAGGCGAGTGAATTTAGACTGAGCTTGTGCATATATTTGGTCTTTCAGCTAAGTAAAAAATAAAATGCAAAAGTTTTGATATTGTTGTCATTTCAGAGGTTATATATTTTATGAGAATGAGTTATGAAAGAGACGAGTGAATGGGATTTGAAAAAGCCTATTTCATAAACGGCTCTATAATAGCACTGATATTGCATTTCAAATGAAATTTCAACATTAAACTGATATTGCATTGTTTCAAATATTGCATTGTAGCAAAGCTTGGAAAAATAAAAACGAAAATTGTCCTAAAAACATCGATATAAAAACACTCAATGAAAAATAAAATTCCATAACGCGAAATGACTCTGATTCGTCGGACTCAAAAGCGGAAAAGTTCAGCGACGAAAATCAAACTCCAAACAAAAGTGAATAAAGCAACGGAACAAAATGAAAATTGTGATTTGCTGCGAATCAAATGAAAACAGTGACCAAGAATGGTTTCAACACAAATTTTATTTTGATTGGGTCAGAAATCTTGTGGCATTAAAGGAAAATTCAATTTCTTATTCAAGGGGTATTTCTAATTTTAAGATTCTGATTTCAAGTTTATTAAAATTATTCCTTAGTTCTTTAGTTATAGCAAATGGATAGAGTTTGAAAAATGAAATTAGCAATATTATTATTTTGTTCTTAATAGGGAAATATTACCCATGTTTTTTTGATAGAACATATTCGTTTTTTTCTTCAATTTTCGAAGTTGTTAGTAAGGAAAAATTATTTATCTTCTATCACACTAACAATTATTATGGAATGTTATATGTAAATATTATCTGAAATAAAAAGGACTGAATAGTATTTGAATATAATTCAAATATAATAAATATTTGAATAATATTCAAATTATATTAAATATCATTCTATCAAGATAATATTATTAAAAATAACTATAAATATAATATTTGAAGTTCAATACACTGGATCTTTCATGGTACATTTTCATTCAGCTGTAAAATTTGAAGTTATTAACTGATTATAACGTTTTTTTTCAATGTCAATCTCAGAATGAAATAAAAACATCAAAATTTCTTGGCATGTCAGGGCTGATACGATTTTATTGAGGTAAAAATTCTATCGGAACATCCATTGCATAATGTCAAATACGAATCACATAAATGGTTTCAAAAGTACTTTTTTAATGTCGAAAAGCAGCTATCAATTTCAATCAATAGTGTTCAAATCAGCTATCTATTTATGCAAAAATGACTTTGTCGAAAGAATCAAACTGTAAACAGCTGTAACCAAATATTCATGAAATTATTATCGAATGATAACAAAGCTACGACTTATAGTATATACGACACACTATTTTTATTAGATAATCACGAGAACTATGGTTTTTAGTGATTATAATAATATTAAACCCAAAATATGATAGGTACTATGAACATTATTTTCACGAAATAACTTATACATGACACAAGACAATGTACCAGTAAATACGTATTGAAGTCAAATATTTTTATTTCATCTCACTAACAATGGAAAAAATGTTGTGTCTGACATTTATTACTGTCAGATTTTAGTAGAGTTGTAAAGAAACGTAAGTGTTAAGCAATATAGGCTAGAGGTTGTTTGTAGGATGTTTAATTGTAGACGTGAAGCTTGTCCATGTGTTAGCTGTAATTGAAGTAGCTGTCATTTCATGAAAATATTGCAGTATCCTTGTTGCTTCCAAAAAAAAAATCATCAAATTATTCAAGATTGTTTTCGAAATATTTCAAATAAGAAAACAAACAAATGTAAGATTGAGGAATACTGGTTTTAACTTGCGTGTTCCTCGGGAATCTATCCGGGATGTTTGAAAGAAAATTAAGGCCTTAAAACCTAACACTTTTACACAATATGCAACAAGGCATCGAATCAATTGTTTTTTATATGGTGGAATTGCAAAAAAAGAACTTTTCATTCATAGAAAGATTCTACAGAATGTTTTGTTGAGCGACTATGCTATTTACGCTACAAATGGCCTAGTATCATCCAAAAATTGTGGTTATTGGGGAGAGGTTAATGTCAATTGGCTAACAAATCAAAAAAGTCAATTTTCCCAAATAATCAACGTTGAGTTATGAGTATGCCATTCATAACGTCCCACAGTAAGGGTCAATAAATCACATTACACGTTAAGGAGGAGGGAACTGATCGAGTGGCATTATATGACAAGGGGGTCGGAGGAGTCCTCAATTTCGTGATGTCATATTTCGAAATGTACGTATAAAAACACGAACTTTACATTATAAACAAAGAACTCAAAAACATCTGCAACTTTATCTGAACGCCGAAGGTATATTCGATCGATACACTGTTACTTCAGCTAGCTTTAGATCTCCTCAGTGTCGATGTATATACTTGTTTAAGAGACTTTTGAAACGAAGGCTTTTATAACATCTTTATGCACAGTTACTGGCATATTTTGCAACATAAGAAGCCACTAATCAACAGAAGCAATCACTCAAGTGTCAACAAGGAGTTTCGCCCTGCACGAAGATTCATCCACAAAAAATTGCTGTTTGACGAACATAGAAATTCTTAAATTCAATGGACGATGAATGAACTCTGTGATAGTTCATATTTAAACGAGAGGTAATAATAAATACTTGTCTAAAAATCACTGACTGAACAATTCTTTATTCGACTAATTTTCGAAACTAGTCGAATAAAGAATTGTTCAGTCATTGATTTTTAGACAAGTATTTCTTATGACCTATCATTATAGAAATTCTTTTTTGGGATAATGACGATGGTGCTCTATGGTTGTCTGAAATATATTTTGACATAAAGAGTATTAATGACCTCAACAACCCAACACGAGAATGAAACGACTGCTATGGCAGTTATAGATAATTTAAAGGAGCGGGTTTAAAGAGGTATGAAAATCATGAATTTCGTGTGACGTAATTTACAGATGACCCCTTATTGTTCTTGTCTAATTTGAAGAAAAAATTAATACGCAGAACTTTTGGAATTTCTCAACACATAGTCTATGTGTATATCATCATTTTATATCATCTTTTTAGCAATCTCGAAACACGTGTCTACGGCTGCTTCCAATTGCATGCTTTACCGATAATTTATACATTGGTTTGTACTTTCTCACAATACGCCTATCCAAGTACACTATAAGTACTATAGTATAACTTTTTTTCGATAATTTTTGACGAATTATTCAAAAGAACATTATAGCAGAGCTGGCTATGTGAAACATGAATATATTTAAATTCTGTGACTGATGAGTACCCTGTAGTACGAAACAGTGACTGCCTCACGCTTTCAATAAATGTAGGCATCGATTTCAAGATTCTTTAACATTTATCCCTAGAAGGATAATGGAAATCCAATATTCTCTAACATTGATCCCTAGAAGTGCAATGGAGACGTCGCATTGGTCATGTTTCACATAGCCAGCTCTGCTCTAATGTTCTTTTGAATAATTCGTCAATACTATAGTGTACTTTGATAGCGAATATCTACAAGTGCGATAATATAGCACGAGAACTAGAGAACTCTTTTTCTTGTAGTGAATTTCTGGTATATATATATATATATATATATATATATATATATATATATTAAGTTTTAAGAAGTCGAAGGAAATTACAGTTTTTGCTTGTCGAAACTATATACCCAATGTGAGGACTGGGCTTATTGTAAACACAGTAGACACTCGTGAACTGGATTTTCCAAACTCTTGAACTCCAATACTTCTACAATAAATCGAAACTAGATATCTAATTACATGGCAAAGAATGGATAAGTTATTAAAAGTTAACCTTTCCTCATAAGCATTTCAACTGCAAATTTATGTACCAAAAAAGTCACTTAACAACGTCATTCTGGTCGTTATGGTTTATTTTCTACTACATTATAATTAGTCTTTTAATTAGTGTTTTGTCCTTACAAGTTCCACACAATGGTTTGCGTTGTTCTTTCGATTTCCTTGATTATTTACGCTTCAAACCCAATAATTATCTTGTCTACTGCGCATTGACGCAGAAGATATGGCATTCAGATAGACGGCAGTTTTAAAGTAATTCAGAATATAAAAGATGTTATGAATTAATTCAATTACTACCTTGTTTGTTGAGTGAACAGACAAAAAATATCTAAAACAATGATAAGCTAAGCGACTCATCTCATTAAAATCAGAATAGATTTCAATTTATAATGAATTATTATCGTATATTATATTGAATAAATACGTTTATTTAATATATAATTATGTTTGAAGCTATAATTCAATATTGCAATAATTCTATATAATGAACAGTAAACCATTAGATCATTTTTTGTCAAATGACCGAATTTGTCAAGAATAGTTTTAACTATCAATTTAACTCAAATCTTTCAGTTTTGACTTTCTTAAAAAGATATTGACTTTCAGTCAATATCTTTTTAAGAATCTTCTGGAAGTTGCTTTAAAAACAACTGCATTTCACTATCAAAAGCTGAATGTTATCTACTTATGAGGAAACTAAAATTCCTTGAATTCATGGTTAAAAATATCTTCATAAGTTCAGATAGGAATGTTTTTTCTTTCATTCAACTATTTGCCTATTCAAAGAGGAACAATGCCATAGATGAAATTAGGTCAGTAAATTCCGCATTTAACCTGTTAAAATAAACAAAAATGAACGGCAATAAATTACAATTACTTTAAGTATATAATAACTTCTATTGATGCTTTTCATTCGCTGATGTGGTCTCGGAAAGAATACAGGAACTATATAATTTGGATTTTCAATAGAATATTATTTGAAAAAAAAAATAACTTAAAAATTTGAATGTTTACTAATACAAAATTGTATCATAATATTATATTTTCATGAAATCAGAGAATAATGTTTTGAAAAGGAATTCGGAATTTTCAGACATCTATTTATAACTCCACCTAATAATTTTCATCCCTTATTTCGTAGCACATTCTTCGATTTTTCAATCCAACAAGTTCGAGGACCAAAATAACCCCTATCGTGTTTATTTCGTGAACAATCTCGACGAACTCGCGTTAATTTTTGATGAGAATCAATAAAAACATAACCTCAAAGGAAAAGCGGAGAAATCGGGGAAAATCGAGGCGGAAAACGTTCATTCATGGTGAATCAACTTGATTGTTCTTACCTTTCTTTCAAATTTTTTTTTGGAAGAGGTGTTACCGGGAATTTAACGTCTGATATCAGCGCGCGTTTTACTTTTTCACTCTTGTGCGACTGCTCTAAGCCTCGACACAAAAACAACTGATCGCAGCTGTGTTGTGCTGCCTGTCAGATAACGCAAAGAACGGGTGAATGTACACAATGTTGCCAAACGCCTTCTACTGAAGAATTTGGTGGCAATTCGAGAAGAAAATAATTCATTATGGAAGGAAAATCTAACAGATATCTGATAGATTTCATTTTATTTTTGTTATATCTCAAATTTTCGATATTTATTTCATGTGAAAAATTTACAGACTTTCCTTTGGAATGTGTTCAAAATGGCACCCACAGATGAATTTCGGTAGGAAGTTCGAATTAATAGTCTGGCATTTTCAACGCTTTTCATCTACATGAATGTCTTGTGTGTTAAGAAGAACCTTTGGACAGGATAATCTAAGACTATATTTTATGTGAGGTAGGTTATCAAAGTACTCACGAAAAAGTCGATACATTGCACCATACCGTCGATAAAGTTTGACAAATACTACATGAGGCTTAGGCTAACTCTTTTTGTATCCCAATTTGTACTGAAGGCCCCTTACCTCATTTTGGGGTGTGTATAGCATAAAAAGATATAGGGAATAAAAGGATTAGAGATATAGGGTAAAACCGATAATGAAGATATCCGTATGAACCACTGCTGAGTTCACGAAGACAATGAGGCTATGAAAGCATTAAGAAAACGGAAATTTCCCAAAATTTGTTGTTTCAAGTTGACAACCATATTCAACACAAAACGAAATATTAAACCCTACTCATCAGAAGTATCATGCACGTCATCCAAAATATTTGAAGTGGATGATTTTTTGTATTATGTTGGGTTCTACTCCCTACACTTCATGCTAACATCAAATTCTTTGAATTTCTCTATTAAATCCTGAATAACGTTCTTTAATATTTGAAATATAGTAAATATTCACAATTGTGTGAACCACAATATCATTATTGAAAAATTAGATTATGTTTTCGTTTCATCTAGAGCAGTGTTTCCCAAACGTTTTTGTGCCCTGCCACACCTTAGCCTTTCTAAAATTAAATGAAAATTTAGAAGTGGGATATGGTTGAACTCCTGTCGACTCCCTTTTCAAATTGCCCTAAGTAACGATCGAGTTGCTTTCCTGTGGAAAGTGGGCCCCACGTTAGATAACACTGCTCTAGGGGTTCTTATTCATTCGTACGAATCAACATTTATATTTTTTTTCAAAATATATGTTTTGAGTACAGATTGACCATTCTACATCAAGCAGATGTAAGTTTTGCAACCATCCAAACAGACCAGTATATTTTTGGGCAATGTGATCTTCAATAGAGATTTTCAGAACAATAATTGGCTCAAATGTGTCCGATTTCATTAATACAGGATTATCGGCTACGTATGACAACGTCGCGTTCAATGCCGCTCCATGCTCCATGGGAAGGTCTTCGTTCCTTCAAGATGGTCAAGTTTACGCGGAATTTGCCAGATAGTATTGTCATGACAACGCTGATATGAAGGTCCGGTCGAAATTTACAGATACTATCTCTATTTCCTAATAATAGATGAAAATAGCTTACCGGCTCTATTTATAATTTCATTCATTTCATCCAATATATATAATAAGAATTATTCAGATGTTATTCAGATCTATATATATTGAAACTAATTGAAATTGTTCTGAAACTAGGATTACAAAAAAATTACATTTTTCCAGATTATATTATGATTGATTTAATGATCATCAATATTTTCATTTGATTAATTAATCAAATACTGTTACCCTTCAAAAAATACTCATTTTTCCTGACTTTTGAAATGCTTTGGTGAAAATTAATACCAGGGTAATCGAAAAACATGAAAATGAAATCGACAAACTATCAATAAAATTTTTCAACAGTAGCCTCGTTTTAAAGAGTACGCCTCATAAGTTTATCTTAAAAAGCAATTGAAATACTTAAAATATTGGCAAATGAATAATTACACAGTGAGTCATACTAGTGAAAATACCAATCGGGCGAAACTGAAAAAGAAAGGTTATTTGAATTTGAATAATATTTCTGGACAATTAGTACTCCAGGAAAGTAATATTGAACATGTTACATATGAGACAATCGTTTTCCTGGGAAACGGAATCCACAAGCCAAAAATACATTGCTGGAACTTAAAGAAATTTGGATCTACCTGAATATTCAAATTTAGAATTTTTGATTGAATTACTATATGCAAAATATTCATTTGATATTTTTTCGAAAACTAAACATCTTGAAAACTAGTTTTATCGAATTTATTTCGTGAATAGGTTTACTAAATGAATTTAAAAAAATCGATTCTGTTTTTTCGATTTAATCTTTTATACAACACTGTAATTTCCAAAATAATTCGAAATTCTCATGAATTGACGAAATGATTCATGGTTTAATGAAATCTATTTGATATATGTACATAGCATCATCATCATTATGATGTTATATTTGAAATTAACAGGTTGACACTCACTATCGGTATAACCGGAAGTTTCATCATTAACCAATAACTATGTCAGCAATTTGCCTCCATTGGCTTTGGTATATCCCCAATTTGTTGTGAAGCCTTCTTACAATGAGCCCGTTGTAAAAGGCAGATTGCTGATATGATTCATCAAAATGTATCATCAATCTAAACATATAGTGATCAATATATCATTCATAAATCGAGTTATGCCTTTCAACGAATTATTAAAATGTTAGTTCAATCATATAATTGAATATTCTAACACAATATAAGTAACAATATAGTTCATATATATATATATATATATATATATATATATATATATATATATATATATATATATAGTTTCAAGATTCATAGATCATTCAATACTAGTAAATACTGCGACTCTTAATCGAAATACTTCAAATAAAACTCTCAGGGAGCTGTCTACACAGGTTCGTTCTCGTTGACAACATTTGTGGAGACAGCTCCTTGAGAGTTTTATTTGAAATATTTCGATATTTCAATATCGAAATTTCGATATTCG